>ML811061.1:16437-39258 GCA_009831015.1 Picea engelmannii
TATATATATATATAATTTAATTTGATTTTATCAAACATTCTATTGGTCAACAATATGGAATTCTTATTTCCTATATAATCTTACATATCCTAAGTTTTCAATTTATTATAAATCTCTGACACAATATATTTTTTGCAATGTTTTAAGTTTTCACAATGTCTAAGGTTTCAATTTATTATAAGTCTGTGACACAATGTATTTTCTGCAATGTCCAAGTTTATTGAAGTTGCTGACGAGGATGAAAACGATCAGTTCTTACATTTATTATGTCGAACATTTTAACACTTCTATTGTTAAATGTCAGTCTGTTGCATTAATTTTTAACATACAAATGTCAACCTTAATCCTTATCCTGCACGACCATGCCATTTCATCCTTATGCACTGCCATCCCATTCCTCCTTTATCCTACATTTCCATGCACCGCCATCCCATTTTTCCCTTATCCTGCATCGCCATGTCATTCCTCTTACCATCTTCCCAAGTGGCTATCACTGTCCCTAGCACAATCATATATTACTTGTAATGTGCAATGAATTTCCTGTAATGTGTGATGGCATGTTGGGCATCATACATGAAAAAAACTACAAACAAATTCATCATGGTGCTCATTTGCCATTGGTTCAATGGTTTCCCTTGTTTGTGAAAGGTTGAAATCCTCCACGTGCAATTCAATTCCTACATCATTCTTTCCACAAGAAATATATATTCGGGAGGGTGAACCGACCAATATGTGCTATGTTGAAGGGAAGAGCGGGAGCTGAGTAGGGGATGCATGTAAGTATATGTTCATATATGATGAAGGGAGGAGATGATCAGGCCCATGGAGGTATGGAAGTATATATATGAAGAGAAGAGTTGAGCAGGACCCGAGAGGTATGTAAGGAAGTATACTTCCAAAAATATAGTTCTATTAATTTCCAAACAACTCAAAAAAAAAAATTGATACCTACATCATACCTTGCAGGGAAAAGACAGAGAAGATCACCCCCAAGCAAATCCACTTGGAAATAATGGAGTACTAGATAGTTACCTAGACAAACTCTACTAGTGTTTAATGTAGATCCTATTTTCCTGTTGTTTGTTGTAACCTCCTAACTAGACTGGAGTCCTATATTACGATGTAATTTGTTGTCATTGAACAGGAAGATTGTGAGTATTTCCTCACTAAGTGTTGTTTCTCCAAATTCTAATTTGGTGTCAGATCTTGGTTGGAGATCCAGCTCTCTGAGGCAAGATCCAAGGGAAAGATCTCAAATTAATTGATTAGGGGCACCGAGCACTCTCCATGCAATGTTAGAGGAGCGTCGATCCTTCTCACACTTACAAAATTAAAAAATATGGTTACCTCGTGCTCCCCTCGTTTGCGTCCAAGAGCACTAGGGCACTAGCACTCATGCCTAACCTCTACGAGAGAGCTACAATGCCCCCCCTTCCATTGAACATGTGCGATAGCGCTCCCCTTCACACGTTTGAGGAGTGTTGACCAGTTTTCTTTGGAAAAGCGTTAGTTTCATGTTGAAAAGTGTGAGAAGCTTGTTGCGTGAGGCTACGAAGGTAAGGAGAGGACACGTAGGTTCTAACTACTTTTTCAAAGGTGCAGTTTCAAATTTCTCTGTGGAAAGCATGAGTACGTGACAAATCATGAAGGATTTTTTCGTTGGAGCATGGGGTTGGAGTGTACTCAGATCTGGTGCCTCCACGAAGGATCAAATTGCCATCTTGCAGCTCATTGAGATTGTTGAAACCCCCTTCTCCTACTCATTGAACCAATTCATGGTTTTCCATTCAGTGTAGAAGAGGCATGTTGGCCCTTGACCAAGTTGGAGAACTTGGGTTATGTTTTGACCCCTTTTTGGTACTTCGACAGGTTGTCGAAGGCGAAGCACAAGTCGAAGCAGAGATTGTGGGATCTCGTCCCCTTATTAGGGATTTTTGGGTTTTGGTATTATGTAACGGGTATGGAAATGTCGTCCCATGGGTTTACCCATGCTTAGGCCTATTTTGTAATGTATAAATAGAAATCTAGGAAATGTAAGTAGAGGGCATGCGATGCTAAGTGCTAGCAATGTAAGAAGTGTTCCAAAGTGCTAAGTGCAGAAGCTTGATCTATGTGATCTAAGAGTTGTAAGCTGTGCTAAGTGCAAGTAATGATTGTAAGTGATTTGTGTGCAGACTGTTTAAGGATCTGTGCATAGATCTACTCATGGAAGGAGGATCTAGGAGAGTGCACGCAGATATCCTATTTTATGCAGAGTAGGGTTTGATGCTTGGTGCCTGTAAGAATCTTGAAAAAATATAATAAAGAGAAGAAGAGTTGGTGGACATAGCCCTAGGGTGGGGGTGAACCACGTACATGATGTGTTTCTATGCTTTGTGCGATTTATTGATGAGTTTATGTGTTTACCTACTAAGTGCTTTAATATATATGAATGATAGATAGATCTGTTGATGCTATGTTCTTAATAATGTGGATGAATGCTAGATATGACTTGTGTGGATGTGATCAGTGTTTGAACATAGTATATCTGGTTGAATACTGTGATGCTCTGTAATTAGGATTTTATGTGCAAAGTATATATTAGTTCAATGTTGATAAACTATCATTCCTAAGTGCTTTGGTAAGGTGTTATAATCACAGATCTGTGTCCCATCTAAGGTTGCAGACATCTGAGTCCTACAACCACCCCTACCTCTACCTCAGGTGAGACTTCATCTACTTCACAGGTGTTTCCGAAAGGGCCGGTAGTTAGGGTTTTTTTGGTGTGCTCTTGAGAGTTGAACCCTGGTTCTGCCCCTGTGCCAACAAATGGTTTCATTGTCGGGACCTGAAACTGTGATTGCTGGGAACTGAGGAAGAAGAAGATTTTTGCGAAGACCTGACCTGAAACTGTGAAAGATCCATACATAGATTTGTTTCCCTAATACGCAGTACTACTTGACCTATGAATCTCTGTGCTAAGAAAAGAAGTCTGATCTAAAGAAAAGAGGTAAGATCTGTAAATATCCGTGCTTTGTTAAAGGTAAGAATAGTGAAAAGTTTTGTATCTGGAAGCTTTGTGCTCTGCTAAAAGTAAGATTAGTTAAAATTTTGTTTCAAAAGTATGGATCTAGGTATGTTTGATAAATTCTGTTCTAACTTGAAAATTAGGGTGCAACTAGATGAAAGAAGATTTGATATAAGTAGATCTGATAAGATTAGTGAAAGATATGTTATTCCTATGCATAGAAAGAATGTTTGGACTAACAAATGGATGCAGGACCCTAGAAAGAATTTTTTGCAGGCTAGCTACTGTGACCCTAGTGCACAGTACATGAAAGGTTAGGGATCATTTAAAAGAAAATGAGGATTAACCTTTTGTTACAGTTGCAGACGACCAAGACATCTGGCTAAGGAATGTCCTGATAGAAGACCTAGTTGTCTTTGTTGTAAAGATATGGACCATGAAGTTTTAGAATTCCCTATAATGATTGCTAAGCTTGAAAGAATGAATATGAACCAAGTAGATCCTGAGAAAATGGAAGAACCCTAGAAAGAATTAGAGACTGTATTATTAAAGATGAAAGAAATCCTAAATGACCCCATAAATACTCAACTATCAGAGATCTTAAACAAAAAAGAGAAAATAGAAGTAAGAAAAGGAGACTTTGACATTGATTGTGTTCTGGATGAGGAAACACAGGTGAATATTATGACAAAAAGAACTTGGGAAGCTTTAGGAAATCCTGCTATGGTTCCTTCATTGGGAGTAATAGGATTATTTAGAGGAAAGTTGATCACCCTATGTGGAAGACTCACCTAGGTATCTATGAGTACTCATGGAGCTTCGACAAAGGAAGATTTTGAGGTTGTTAGATTCATTGAGAACAACACCCGATTTGCTATGTTACTAGGAAAGCCTTGGATTGAAACAGACCAGGCTAGAAAGAAAGAAGAATAAATCTTAGAGTAGAAGAAGCAAGAATTAAAATATTTTATGACTAGGAGAATAGCGCACTTGATTGAAGAACATGAGAATAGATCAAAGCTATTTGTAACCAAAAACTTGGATATCGAAGTTAAACAAACACGAGAAGACTTACAGAAGATTGAAGAACCTACCCTAGATAGAGAATAAGTATTTCCCTTGGACCCTATGAAAGAATTTCAATAGCGTGAAGTTCTTATGCCATAAGAGGATAAGAATCAGAATGAAAAAAGGAATACTGAAACAAAGCTCACTGGGAAAAAGGCTAGAAAGCTCAACAATAAGAGAGCCAAGATTGGAAAATTACATAAGGTTCTGAAGGGAACTCTGCAGAAGGAAAAATTGAAAAATTGAAACTTTGTTGGGATATCAGAACAACGCAACATGCCACTTCGCCATGGTGAACCGATATAGTCATTGAAAGCATTATAACCATTAGACCGACACCCTGAACGACCAAAAATCTCACCACTAGAACGTTGGGACCACGCCGCAATGGAAAGAAATGCATTGATGAAGGCATTCTGACCCATTGGAAGAATATGTTACCCTGTTTCCTACTTCAGTCCGATGAATGTCTCACTGTGAACACTTTTGCGAATTGTGATTGTTGAAACCTCTAGAGAAATAGTTTCTACCATGAAGCGTTTAATGTTCCTTTGCCAGAAATATGACTTCATTTTGTGATTGATCACCAACCCGAGAGATTTGACCATGAGCTCATATGTCTGAAGAACTCAGCGTCGCAGAGGAATCCGTAAAATAAGTTCTCATCGATCTCATGGCTGAAAAGGTCACATCCATAAGAGTTCAAGCTTCTTTGACACGAGGTGTGCAAGCCTCCTTGTCAATTGCTAGCGGATCTGGACCATCCCGAGTTGCAACTGAGAAGAGAGCCAAGCATCGATATGACTTGGAGAATGTGAAGTTAATCTCGTATATCCTCCCTGACTACATCCCGCCTATGGCTGGTGTAGTGAGTCGTGATAGTGTCCCGAGGGACGTCGACTACACAGTCATCACTACGTACCTCCCTAAAGGGATACGCGCAGTCAAACCACAGTTGGACAAGATTATGACTTTGAAATTCAGTGATTACAATCTGGGAGACCGTAAGAGCTATGGTATGCTCACGCCTCACAAATATATGACCATGACTAAGGGGAAGAATTCAAATTGCATCCCCCAATCGTGGACCATGGACATTGAGAGGTCCACTATCCTGAACATAATGAAGATATCACACTTTGTAAGGAACCAGGAGGTTAACGCATGCGTTAAACTCCTACTGTCATGCTTCCATGGTGGTTATCTATGGCTAGACCACTGTATTACAGTCGATCCGACGTTGATCCATAGGATCACCGGATTGAGCATGCAGGGACCTGACCCACAAGACTTATACCCTGGAAAATATGCAAACCATGCCCTGACATAGAATATCAAAGATACATACGACAATGTAGAGAAGGGAACGTGAGGCTACAAGGTAGCTTCCATCCAGGATGGCACAATGCGCCTCGCATGTCAGTTAATTGCAGGGAAATTAGTAAGAAAAAAAGACCCACATAGGTCATGGGGTGTTAGAATATAATGGGTGTGCTCATTTTACCATTGACAATATCTCTATTGCCACCCAACCATAGGCCGAAGCCACCCTCTGAGCACCTTAACCTTGACAGAGAATCACTTTGGAAGCAAACCCTAGGCTAGATAGCCAAACAAGGGGTAGGGCATCTTCCTCCAAGGATAGTGCACCAACAATAGTTGATCAGATAGTCCAAACTCTAGCCAAGAGATAGTCCAAGACAAAACCGAAAAATGGTTGTTGTAGCAGCTATAACTATAGCTCTCCTCCACACATGTGCACCAAAATGGGAACTGCAATGCGCACCAGCTGCTGCTCTGCAATTCTGAGACTGTGACAAATGAGAACTGGCGCCCTGTATTTATAGTAATCTAGCAAACTTACTGGGGTCGACTTCTCCTTCTGGGTACCTGTCTGTTCAATATATTATTATTATTTCTGGCTAACTTCTTCTCTTGAAATCTAATAACCTAATATAATGTATCCTCTTGATCTGACAAGTCTTCTAGGGCTATTATCCAGCTCATTAGGGTTTCTCCTTGCTTCCCGGAGTATTCTATTCTCATCAAGTTCACATGTGGGGGTAAATACCTCCCACATCTACCATAATATCAACATTCCCTCCTAGCTAGGGAGGTATTATAGGTAATGGTCTTGAGCACAAAACATACCATTCACCCAGTAGCATCAACATAGTCATCTAGACTATCTTATGACTAGATCATGAGCACCATCATCACCATCAATGTCATCAACTGCATCATATTTAGAAACCATACTCCATCTGAGTAAACATGATGCTGAATAAGTCACCACAGAGTGATACAAGAGCCATTCTTCTAATCTAGACATACATCCTAGAAGAGTAGATGTTCTGAACCATCTTCCATCTGGGAAATCTTCTGTCCTTTAATCATTCATCTGGATGATAATCATTTACCAAACTACTTGATAGTCTTCAAGGCAATCAGAACAACATAGAACACAACTGTGTCTATCCATAGTAGTACATAACTACAATCTAGTGGTACACTACCACACCAAGTAGCAAGAAAGTAATTGATCAGTAACATATAGTCACGAATAGTAGAACACATCCACCACAGTAGTATACATATACTATCATACAATCTTCATAACAATCATCTGATATCAACCTACATAGAAACAATGTTATGATATAAACTGAATCATCTGGGCCAATCTTTCACTCATGTCTGTGAGATATGAAAGAATATCTTCCCTCAAAGTAGAAAAATGAGATATATGACTATTCTTCTCAATAAAGGAAGAATAACTGTCATGTCTTCTGAACATGGACCATTCCCCACCCTGGGCCATTCTTCCTACACTAATCAAAGTGCACCCTGGAGAGAATGTATAAACCCTAAGGAATGCCTATCCCTGATTGCTGAGCCTAGACCATTCCCCACCCTGGGCTATTCTTCCTACACTAATCAAAGTGCACCCTAGAGAGAATGTATAAACCCTAAGGAATAACTGTCCGGACCATTTCCTCTGTTAACCACAAGAGGAAAATATTGTCCTGCATCAACCTCCAAAACAAACCATTCCTCATGTTAACCACAATGAGAAATCATTGTCCGATGAGGCAGGTCAGTCTTCTTGAGTAACCCTCAAGAAGAGATACTGCCCTAGACCACTCCCCATGTTAACCACAATGGGAATTCATTGTCTACGATACATCAACAATCTGGACCATTTCCCATGTTGACCACAATGGGAAATCGTTGTTCGTCAGAAATCTCAATCCACTTTTCGAACAGGAAAGCATCTATCCAAATGGACTATTTTTCAATCTTGAAAGTGAATTTCTTCAATAATATTTTTAGTGCTCCCTCCCAACCTGGGAGTCATCTCTTCCTTTTTCAATAAGGAAGTCATTTCTATGAGCTTCAGCTTGAGTACGCAAACTCTTTCATCTTGGATAGAAGCATTACCAAAATGTTTTCTTATCTTCTCATCTATGGAGATATGTATTGGAGAACCACTTTCTCCTTTATGGGCTTCATCATGGATAATGTAATGCTTGATTTCAAATGTGCTTTAGTCTGGAACACTGTGAAGGCTTTATGTAGCTCCGAACAATAGAGTATATCACTATTTCGAAAAACTAGAACATATCCATGTGGCACTTCTTCTGTCATCATGAGATTTGATCTACTGAGTAATCATCTTGATGTTATAGGAAATCTTCACCACGCTTCTGTTGTGCACTGGAGGTTATCCACCAAGTTATCTTATTCTATCTGCATACAAGGGTCTCTTTCTGGTATGCCTCAAAGTCTTGAGATTTCTCTTCATACGTTCTTTATTCAATTTCTCTGGAGAACATTCTTTTCATTCATATGATGTAGAACTCCAACTCATGGATGTTGCAGATGATATAATGACTCATGTAGAGATAAGTTTGGTTTATTGGAACAAGTAATCATCATAGTTTGTTTTTTTCCTCCATCTGGGAGAACCTCTAGTTTGGATCTTGCAATGCTTTCATTCATAAGTCTTCCATGCACTATTCTTCATCACGAATTTTAGTTCTTCTACTTGATTTCTTTTAGTGAGCTCATATCGGGCTGGTAATCTTGTGATTTTCGATACAATGATTGGTTGTTCTGGCTTCTCTTTCTTTCTTGGAATCTTTATGTTCTTCCTCATGTTTTTATTTAGTTCTTGGTTCCATGGAGTTTCTTGTAGATTCCATGCCCTAGAGATTCCACTTCTTCCTTTCATCATAGGATCACTGATCTGGATGGACAACCAGGGATACTTTAAGGCTTCTCTTTGAAGAATACGTACTGTATTTCATGGTTACTATCATGGATATATACTTCATCATCTTCAATGGATCGTAGGATTATCTCCCTCCTATTCCGTGCTTCATGTATGAGTGCATATAATTGACTCCCTCCATCTAACAGAGTCCGCACTTCCATCTGCATCCTTATTGTCTTCTGAAATATATAATTGGCTCTCTTGTCTAATAGAGTCCACGCTTCCGTCTTGTTGTCTTTTACAAAACGTCATAAGTCTTTTTCCAATTTCCTCTCGATTGTTGACTTCTTTCTGTCTTTTCTTACTCTAAATCTCTTCATGATTGATTTAGCTTATCTTGCAATATCTTCCACATGATTTATATTTCATCCTTTCATGTGTATTATCTGAAGATATCCATTCTTATCTTGTTGTTCTTCCATAGGTATAGTTCTTCTTGGAATACATTATCTTCCAAGAGATAGATATACAAAATATGTACAGAGACGATGCAAACACGATATGTACAAGAAATAAGAAGAGTTTTGTTACCTTTAGAAGAAGAAGTCTCTTCCATCCTGCTTAGACTTCTTTGTAGGTTCCTTTTCTTCGGAAATCGATGCTTCGTGTTTCTCCTTCCTTTTTTTTAGCTCGGGACAATGATTCTTGTAGTGACCATACTTTCGACAGTTGAAGCATTGTACTTCTGAAATGTCTTTCTCTTGATTTGGCTTCCTCCTTGAACCAAGCTTCCTTTTGTTCCTAAAGTTCTTGAATCTTGTTGTGAAGGCTTGATCATCGTACTTCTTTTGGGGTTTCTCTTTTTCACTGATCCTTGATTCTTCTTGAGAACAACAAGTCCAAGGTTCTTCAAATGTCAGATACTCCTTTCTTGTGTTCATTCTTGCGGCAAATGCATCCCACGTCTTGGGAAGACCATTGAGTACTATGTTTACCAAATCGTTTTCTGAAATGATCTCTTCAATAGCTTGCAGTTGATCTCTTAAGTGGGAGATCCTCAAAAGGTATGATGTTATGCTATCATCATCATTCATCTTCATGTCACAGAGCTCATTACTTAGACTCATAACTTCTCCAATGTTTCTGACCGAGAAGAGATTCGTTAGGGCATCATACATATTTTTCGATGAGTCAATATGGGAGATGTAGGATATCAAGTGGTCTTTTATATATTCCACAATGATACTCATGGAATTGATGTCACAATATTTGAACTTCTCCATAACTGCAACGTTTTGAAGCTCAGGATCAGGGCTACGAGTTCCACTTTAGTTGGTTGTTGATCCTTATAACATTTACTGCATGGGAGATGCCGGAAGGTGCGACCTTCCCAGACATTGGGCCGTTCAAGACACTTGCTGCAAATTTCACTTAGCTCTGGTACTCAAGCGACATGGGAAGACAATGGTGGTCGAACGTAGTGTTTCATACGTACTATCTGCAAATGAAGAGGGCTATCAAGTCCTTTCCTCGTATGACACCGAACACACTAGACAGGTTCAGGAATCTCATGAATTTCTACGTAGACAAGCACTTCATTTATATCAATACGTGTGCTAATGAAAACATAGAAGAGCTTTAGTCTTATTACAAGCTCACAGAAGAAGACCTGGAAAAAATCATTAAAGACTGGCCTCCAAAGCTCCTCATCCCTGTTGACCTCACAGAGATGTCTGACCCTGAACTCATTAGAAATCCAGTAGTTACTCGTGAAGAATGCAATGCACTAAGCAGCAGTAGGAAGAAAAAGAAGCAAGATGTATAGGAAATATGCAACACATCATAAGAGACCACACCCGAGTCACCTGGCGGAGAAGGTGATGACGAAGTGAACAAAGAAGAAAAGGAGGGAGAAGAATATAAGAAAATCGAAGTGACACCACCACAGAACCCCCTTGATGACACTGATCCCTCCAAGAAAAGAAACATTTCTCCACAAAAACCCTCCTCCAGAAAGAAGAGTTGCGCAAACAGGTCGAAGATGAAGAATGTGCTCACGGTCAACAATTTCGACTTCATCATTGCAGCTGTAAATGATGCCTCGCAGGAAATATTAGAGAAACAAGAAGCCAAGCAGGAGGATATGTACGAAAGAATTGAAGTCAAAATCTGAGGGGTACAGCAAGCCCTTCAGTCCAGTCGCGTAGTGTCCACTCTGCCCCTGCTGTCAGGAGAACCAAAGTTGGGAGATGTGCCACCCCAACTCCGTCGACTAACTGATGCAACCGAAGCCCACCTTCATCGTGCACAAGAAGAAATAGAACAAGACACCCAAGCCTTGAAGAAAGTGCAAGTATTCATAGAACAATGCTGAGTTGTAGAGTAGGAAAAGGTTTCTCTCCAAATGAAGTTTAAAGAAGAGAAAGCACTGACTTAGAAAGAAAAAGAACAGTTGCTCGCAGAGCAACTCGAAGTCAAAGAAGAAGTCAACAGAGCACTCCGCTCTATGATAGGCTTAGAGCCAAAGGTAGAAGATCGAGTCACGCATCAAGTAGAGAAGCTTATTGAAGCTATCCAAAAGATACAACAAAGAATAACAAACCTAGAGCTCCGCACAGTGCCCGACACCCCGCAGGATATGAGGGATCAAAGAGAAGCAACCACCCGAAGCACAGTTGAGAGAATAAAGGCCCTTGCCATGAAATGAAAGCATCTAAGTGATAATAGTGCCCAGACTTATGAGTGACTCACTGAGAATACATAATTGAATATGCTAGAGTCACAACTCCAGAAGGTGAAGCAACAAGCATAAACAATACAGGCGCAGTTGAAGCCCTTGTCCACTGTTGAGAGAATGAAGCGATCCCAAGAGCAGTGCACTACCCAATAGCAGGTTCACACCATTTAGAGTAAAGTCATGGAAGTGACTCAGAGGCTCCAACCGATACAGGATGAGCCTTGCCAACTGTTTGCAGAGATCAAAGGCCAAGGTGCAAAACTAGAGAAAATTGTCACTTCAGCTGAACAACACTTAGAGGGACCTATCAACGAAGCAGTCATCCAAGAGTTCACTAAATAGGAGGTCATGGCATAACAACAAGCCGAAGAAGATCGAGCCAAGATCGAGGCTTTTGAGGTAGAGCTACCCAGATCAAAGTGATTCCGGATGAGTCACATGTGAGTGTTGGGGGCTTGTTGGCCCTTGACCAAGTTGGAGAACTTGGGTTATGTTTTGACCCCTTTTTGGCACTTCAATAGGATGTCGAAGGTGGAGCTCAAGTTGAAGCAGAGATCATAGGATCTCAGCCCCTTCTTAGGGAGTTTTGGGTTTTGAGCTTATGTAACAGGTATGGGAATGCCGACCCATGGGTTTACCCATGCTTAGGCCTATTTTGTAATGTATAAATAGAAAGCTAGGCAATGTAAGTAGAGGGAATGCGATGCTAAGTGCTAGTGATGTAAGAAGTGTGATAGAGTGCTAAGTGTAGAAGCTTGACCTATGTGATATAAGAGTTGTAAGTTTTGCTAAGTGCAAGTAAAAATTGAAAGTGTTTTGTGTGTAGACTGTTTAAGGCTTTGTGCATAGATCTACTCAAGGAAGGAGGATCTGGCAGAGTGCACATAGATCTCCTGTCCTATGCAGAGTAGGGTGTGATGCTTGGTTCCTGTAATAAGATTGACAGAATATAATAAAGAGAAGAAGAGTTGGTGGATGTATCCCCAAGGTGGGGGTGAACCACGTACATGTTGTGTTGCTATGCTTTGTGCAATGTATTGATGAGTTTATGTGTTTACTTGCTAAGTGATTTAATATATAAGTATGATAGATAGATCTCCTGATGCTATGTGGTTAATAATGTGGATGAATGCTAGATCTAACTTGTGTGGATGTTCTTAGTGTTCGAACATAGTAGATCTGGTTGAATATTGTGATGCTTTGTAATTAGGGTTTTATGTGTGAAGTAGATATTGGTTCAATGCTAATAAAATGTCGTTGCTAAGTGCTTTGGTAAGGTGTTATAATCATAGATTTGTGTCCCAGATAAGGTTGAAGACATCTGAATCCTGCAACCACCCCTACTTCTACCTCGGGTGAGACTTCATCTGCTTCGCAGGTGTTGCCGAAAGGGCCGGTAGTTAGGGTTTTGTTGGTGCACTCTTGAGCATTGAACCCTGGGTATGCCCATGTTCCAACAAGGCATGATTGGGATATAAACTCGAGTGTAGGGAACCACGGAGTTGATCGAGGTGCCATCGGTTTTCACCAAGTTTAATTTCAGTGCATCGGATTTGATTGGTAATTTCTTTTGGTTGATTTCCACGCCGCTCACTCCAAGGAAATATTCCTTGGGAGACCTCGAAATGTGTAGGAATGTTTTTTTGAGCTTAACATCCACCTTTCAATCAAATGAGAGCAGTGGAGAAATCAAATGCTTGTTAATTTTTCGATTGACTAGATTGGTGGACTAGTCAATTAGTCTTCTCTATGAGAGATTAGTTGCCTCAATAGGGAAAATCAAATTTCTCCCTCTTGGGAAAATCAATTACCTCTTGGCAAATCAAATTGCTCCCTCTTGGTAGAGCGATAGACTGCTCAACAGTTGACGAAAGTTTGATATTATTGGTGATTCACTTGCAGAGAATATCTTGCAGCGATGAAGAATCCGTTGGCAGAGACCTACCTCAATGAAGCCAAAAAATTAGATGGCATGAATTTCATTAACTCGAAATTCAATATGCAGACCCTGATGGAGGGCTATGGTGTCTGGACCATTGTGAAGGGAGACAAAGAAAAACCTGATGCGGCTGCTGGTGCGACAAAAAAACAGATCCAAGACTGGGATAAGCATGAAAACAAGGCAAAGGTATTGTTGCATATGTCTATTAAATATAACATAATTCCACATATTAGAGAAGCTAAAACTTCTGCTAAAACATGGACAATGCTTAAAGCCTTGTATGAATCTAGCAATACAAATCGCATTATGTTCCTGAAAACTAAATTTCTAGGCATTAAGATGGATGGAAATGAATCTGTTAGTTCATTTTTGGGTCGCATTAAAGAGGTGAACGACAAGCTAGGAAATATAAGGGAAACAGTTTCCAGCATTGATCTTGTCACTATTACCTTAAATGGTATGCTAGAAGATTATCAAATGTTCATAGCAGGTTTCGCAGCAAGGGAGAAACCTCCTACTTTTGAAGAATTGACAGGAATTTTGTTGCAGGAGGAAGAGAGGCACGAGAATCTGAAGCCACAAAATAAATATTTGGTATTGTGGTCAAATAAGAGATCTTCAAGAAGGAGATTAGTAGAAAGAGGCAGAGGAGCTCGTTCATCGCAGAGAAGACAATCTCCAAGGATGAATCAAGGTATGCAATCTAACAGGAATGAGTCAAAGAGTTGTCTTTATTGTGGTCGACCTGGACATCATATTAAATATTGTCATAAGAAGAAGAGTGATGAGGCTAGGAATAAACCTAGAACACATTCAGGTCACTATGCAAAAAAATCTTCAAATCACAATCTCATATTATTCATTGCTAGTGATGATATTTATGAACCCCCGAATTTTAATTCATAGGATCTTAGATTGTTTGTGTCAAATGATGCTTTATCTACCAAAACAGATGATATTGATGTCTGGTTTGTGGATTCCAGAGCATCAGTACATATTACATGTAATAAGTTGTGGTACACTAATTTTAAAGAAACACAGAATGGAGCCAGCATATATCTTGGATATGACCACGCTCATCATATCAAGGGATACAGATACATTCCTGTGACATTGCCAAATGGTGTTGTTTGTCACATTCACAATGTGGTGTATGTGCCAAGGATAAATAAAAAATTGATCTCTATGTCAACCATTACAGATCAGAACTTGAAGTTTGAATTCTTCAAGAATTATTGCATAGTGAAGGATCTGTTGGACCAATTCAAAACTGTTGCAACGAGATTCAGAGCAGGAGGCCTATACAAACTTGATGTTACTAGCAAAGCACATCACACAATGACTTCTGCAACTATGCCAACAGAGAGTCTTTGGCATCAAAGGTATGACCACATCAATCATCTTGATTTATTGTTATTACATAAATAGAATATGGTTGAAGGACTTCCCATGTTAAAGAATGAGAATTTTTCTTGTGATGGATGTGCATTAGTAAATATGCACAGAGATGAATTCCCCTCTAATCTTGATAGGAAAAAGAGATATGTTTTAGATCTTGTGCATACTGATGTTTGCAGGTCTATGCAGACTAGGTCTTTAGGAGGTGCATTTTACTTTCTTTTATTTATTGATGATTGCATGAGATACACATGGGTTTATTTCCTTAGAAGAAAAAGTGATGTTTTGAGTACTTTAAGGAATTCAGAACCATGTTGGAAAAGAAGACAGGAAAATCCATCAAAATCCTCTGTTCAGATCAAGGGGGAGATTATAAATCAGGGGACTTCATCAAATATTGCAAAGATCATGGAATAGTACAATAGTTTACAATACCTCACACTCCACAGCAGAATGAAGTTGTTGAAAGGAAAAACAGAACTCTGGTAGAGTGTGCACTCAGTATGATGAAAGGTAAGAATCTCTCGAATGCATTTTGGGATGACGCCATAAATACTGTAGTTTATTTAAAGAATAGAAGTCCAACAAGGTGTCTTGATAATGTTACTCCTTTCAAAGCCTTGTATGGTTCCAAGCCTGCAGTTCATAATTTGAAAGTATTTGGGTGTAAGGTGTTTGCACATATTCCAAAGGAGAATAAGAAGAAATTGGATGCTAAAGCCATTAAATGTATTTTCATAGGGTATTGTTCTGAATTCAAAGCATACAAATTGTTTGATCCTTCTACTCACAAAGTGTTTGCGAGTAGAGATGTACTTTTCCATGAGCAGGAAGCAGGAAATCATGACAACAACAGTCATGAGGAATGGCATAGACTTATTGATGAAGGAGTTAAAGAAGAGAAACATCAACCATCATAGCAACAACCACAACAACAACAGGCATAACCGTAGTGACAATAGCAACAACAGCAAGAAGGACTCAGTGACAGTGATATGGACACTTCAATAAGTCAGAGTTCACCCAATGGGGAAGATAGATCTTCACAAAGTGGGGAGGAAACTAGTTAGTTGACAAGATATTCACAGCAAGTTCGGCTCCCTGAGAGGTATAAAGACTCTGCCGTAATGAGTAACATTTCAAATGTCATAGAGCCCTTGAGTTTTGATGAAGCTAATGAACATGATGAATGGTGAAATGCAATGGAGGAAGAATATGAATCTATAATGAAAGATGATACTTGGGAATTGACTAAATTGCCTAAACATAAGAATCCCATTGGATGAAAATGGATATACAAACCCAAGTTTAAATGAGATGGTAGTATAGACAAATATAAGGCTAGATTGGTTGCAAAAGGGTATTCACAAACATAAGGTATTGATATGCTGAAACATTTGCACCAATAGCTAAATTGAATACTATCAGATTGTTAATTGCTTTAGCTACAAAGTACCATTGGAAGCTACACCAATTAGATGTTAAATGTAACACCCTGTTTCCCCCAATTTGTAATTAATCATAAAATAGGAATTACCATGCTAAGGCATGAGGACAATGTAAATGTATTATTGTTTGAGTTGCCAATAACTGACTGTGGGGGTGAAGCCTTGAAAGTACTGGCCATGATATCACTAGAGGAGAGCAAGTAGTTAATGAAGAAAGGACCGGTGGTTGAATTACCAATTACCCCCATGAATGGGGGCATGGTCTAGCTACAGGAAGTCATCCCAAAGTACCGCAGGGTCTGGCAGACCAAGAAGACCTGAGCTTCCTTCTGACAGAAGGAAGGTGACAATTATACATGAGCAGAAAACAAGGAGTGAGGGGCATATACGAGAGAGCGAAAGCTCGTAAGAGAGATGTGCAGAGATTTCCAAAGGAGTATGACCAGAAGTCCATGAGCTTGATGTTGGATGAGCATTTGATAAAACTCATTGAGGCCAAAACAAAGAGGTAGACCTCTGAAAATGCGCAGAGAATAGAACCCGAGCAGAAGCTGGAATGGAGGAAGAACTCTTGAGAACTATAAGAACTCCCTGGTGATATCAAGGCTTGGCATGGGGATGGAAAGAGTGCTAATATTAAATTCCTTTGAGCCTATGGTAGGGTGGAAGGATGAACACCCACGGTCAGTTGGTTGGCAACAACCTGTAATAGATAAGTGATCTCCTACCCTGTGTAATTTAGTTGTAATTGTGTATGAATTGGTTATGCGGTGTATGTTTTCAGGAATGTGAATGAATGCTTAATGGATATACTATATCCCTTCTATTTCTGCTCGGTTGTATAATTAGGCCAGTAAGAAATCATAAGGTTAGGATATGTTTTATACTTGTAAATACTTGTGTCCTGTGGTGGCATAAGCCCGAGTCACGAACTGTGTGTCTGTCGACCATGGACACAATTTCATGTACACATGTCAACCTTCCTAATAACTTTGAGTCCCTTAGAGGATGATGTCTATTAAGCTCAGAAGAGGTAGTGCAGTTATGCACAGGCTCCCTGCAAGGCAAGTAGAGACCGAGACCCACTCAAATCCTAGAATTGATGAATGAGTGGAAGGGGTGCAGGGAAGGCTCTTCTAAGAGTCAAGCCTAGAAGAAGAGAACAAGGCTCTTAAGTCCTTCATAGCTGACGAAGCTCAGGAGGGATAAAGCTTGTAGAATGTTCATTAAACCAAGGTGGATTGCAGAGGAAGAGACAAAGGTTCAAAACCTTTGGAGACTGAAAATATTCAAGGACTGGAAGAAACAAAGGATCCCGAGGAAGAATGGTCGATATTGGAGGAACACAGAGATGAGGACGGACAACTGTCAGATATACAGAAGCAGTGCTAACCTTAACGCTTCGTGACCAAAGGAGAGTTTCGACATTTCAGCATTCGGGGAAACAAAGGTAGAGATCCCTTCAGATGCGCGATACGTGAAATCCCGACGGGAAGTTAGACCGTCAGATATCAAGCTGGACATGTGTTAGTCGGTGGAAGAACAAAAGGAGGGACGCATGGAATTCAAGAAACATTTCACTGACTTGAGATTGGGAGTGGTCAAAGGGAAAGACTACACCAACTCACGATACATGAAATCGTGACGTGATCGTGGTCGTTGACCTAGGAGTGGTCTGGACCGTCGATCGTCCAGAGGGAGATTTCAACATTTCAGGAGTCGAGGGTTAGAAGGAAAGAAACTTACAATGTGTGAGTTACAAAATCCTGAACTCTTCGAAGAGGAAATAATGCCTTCCATTGTAGAGGACAGATGGTGAAAATCCAGAAGCCACCGGGGTTTTGGTCACCAGGGAAACGAGAGTGAAGACTTCCCCAAAACCCCAAAAGAAAATCGTCAATTTTAATCTTGGCAATTGATTTGCATAGGAATAGG
Source organism: Picea engelmannii (assembly GCA_009831015.1). Taxonomy (NCBI): domain Eukaryota; kingdom Viridiplantae; phylum Streptophyta; class Pinopsida; order Pinales; family Pinaceae; genus Picea; species Picea engelmannii. The sequence continues at coordinate 34,189 of ML811061.1, forward strand.
AGTCGTTGGATATGACGGACAAACCATTTCGTGGATTCAAAATCAGGATTTGGGAGGTGAAGACTCCTCAAAAATCCTGAAAAGGAGAAATTCAAGATTTGATCAGGGCCGTTGATTTGCAAGGAGATCTGGACCCTAGGATCCGGTCGTCGAGCCCTTGTAGATCAAAAGTTTGGGGAAATAGTGGAGCATTGTATGCAAATTTTCTGAAACATGGGGATCATGACACATGTCTAGGGGTTGGCCCTAGGCTCCAGGCAGAGGGTCGTGTGAATAAAAGAGTCGAGAACAACTGCAGCCCTGGGTTTCAGGTTTCAGGGATTAGGGAATCGAGGTTCCTTGCAACAAGAATCCCGAAACATGATCTCTGGTAGAACCTTTTGGTGTTAGTGTGTGGTCATGGAAAATGGTTGCATGGATGGAGGCCTAAGGAGGATCTAAAGCCCATCAAGCCCATTTTGGGTTTTTAGGAAATAAGGAATCAGGGGTGGCTTGAACGCAATACCCCTGAAATCGTGAAATGCGGAAGGCCCCCTTTGGATAGGCTTTGTGGTAACGAGTAGTGGTCACACGGAGGAGGATAAGGGAAGAGCTAGCCTGCGCTAGGCCCCCATAGGAATTCAGGGATTCTGTCCCTCGAGAAAAGGCACAATTTTTATTCTGTCGTAGTGGGTGTGTGACAAAATGGTATCAGAGCATGGTTACAACACTTGGCCTGCTTGGGCTCATGCACGAGTCATATGAAAATATTCTTGAAGTACTTTAAGGAAGCATATCATTCCTTTGGGAAATGATAGCCAATCCTACAGGAGTGGGATTATGCTAAAGGACACTAATCTTGAAACTAAAATAGAAATGTGAACAGATGGAAAGGATCCATAGCAGTAATGATTATTACTTTGATGAAGGGTTAAAATATAGTATAGGTGTATAACCCCTTATAAATAGAGGAATGAGTCTGGTGACCATTTCCTGAAGAGGAAGATCATCCGTAGCTCTTGGGTTTCAAGTGGAATGAGAAACAAATTTTGTTTCTGGGTACAGGAATTGCTGACAGGGTTTTTCTAATCAAGATGATAAACGAAGCTGTAGAATTATAGAGTGATTGAGTGAGAAATCACAACCTTCCTTTCTTGGTGGATAAGAAAACTGATCTGCCAGAGTTCTTGTGAGAGGAGGATGATGGCCTCTATCCCTAACTATGCTGAGCAGAAGGAAAAACTCTAGATATAATGGTCAAGACCGATCTTGACCTAAAGATAGTCTAGATTTCTGAACTAGGATACTTGGCAAGTTGTCCAAATGGTATTAGACATTATTGCTAAAGCTAAGATAAATTGCCTGACTAAATGTTGATCTTGAATGTGGTAAAGGGAGTGTTGGGGAACTTCTAGAATCCCAATGGGTCAAATTGACATCTAGTGCTAGATGGTAGCTATATAGATATAATTAGAAGCTAGTTTGGTTGACTCTGTTACCTTGGGCATGGTTAGAATTGCCCATAATGTATTTATAAGTTGGGAAATGTTCCATGGAGGTTGAGGCAAGAATTTTTCTTGCTAGATATTATAGTATAAAAAGGAAAGTGACCCTGGTTGGTTATTGCCATAAGAGAAGGAAATGTCAGTATGAGTTATGACTGTGAGATTAGTCATGTAAGTGATTGTAAGCTCTAACTAAAAGAACGCTAAGGATAAAACTAAGCTAGTATGATGAATACTTAGTTGTGTGTGTATGCTTGAGTGCATGGATCTAATGCATTATGAAGCTTCTTGATATGAAGCCTGATATTAATACCAGTTAGGTACAAATGATATTAAATGTTCAAGTGATGCACATGTATGATGTAAGAGTATAAGTATACTAAAATCCCAATATGATTTCCCTGATGAGTGAAACGTGAGGCAAGCATTTCACTTGCCAAGATTGAGTGAATACTATGGATGCATAGCTAACTCCATTATGGGGATTCATGAAAGTTCTATTCCAACTAATAGCATGAGGGGAATGTATTCCATTTCCTCAAGAAATGCTAGTATAAATAGATGAAAGAATAAAAGAGTAAAGGTGCTCTATTTATCATGGTAAGAGGCAAATGATTACGCCTCTGAACATCACATGAGGAGGATTGTGAATGATTCTGAATTGACTGATCTTAAAGTAAAGATGCATGTGGGATGTGAAATATACCTATGACAGCTACATGCAGGCTTAGGATTATGAAAATGGTTAAGTACATCATAGATGTAAGTTAACAAAGATGAATGTTTATATTCCTTAAGGGGAATATTTGGTAAACAACTAAAGCTAAGTCAAGGCTAAGTCCTTCATAGATAGCGATGGACATACAATAAGGAAGTTGCATGATGAAGGAGTTCCCTGTGAAGAATCTGTGTAAGGACTCTGTCAAAACAACATATTCACAACCTTAATGACTTGTAACACACCCACTATCATAATTTAAAAATTTCAGGGTTAATCTCTCACAAATGAGAAATCCCCAGAAGCCTACATTAGCGAAATGTCGAATCCCTGGTTCTATATCGGGATTCGGGGTTTCTTCCATTGGGGTTTTGACACCCATGATGTCTTGGCGACTACAATCACCAATCTCCGATCTCTGATTCACTCCTTGGTTGCCTCAGTCCCACTTGGCTAAGCCTTTGATCCACACGACCGGTTCCTATATGACCATACGACAACTTCTCGTTGGGGTTTCGGAGTTTGCGGTACCGAGGTGCACATGTACTCGGAACTCTCGATCCTCCGATCCCCAATGTGCTCCTAGAGTATTGGCTTTCCGAGATAAGTCCTAGTCAATACGACCACAACGTTCACAAGACCACAGTCTTAAGTTCTCGTCGGGGTTTGGCGCCTTTCAATGTCATGGCGCACAAGTCCCCTGGACTCTCGACGCGCCTTTACACTGGCTAGCCCCCTTGGCTATACCATGGTCCATGTGACCACTTACCATATGACTGCAGCTGTATAACCTTCCATCGGGGTTTCGACATTTGCAATGACACAAAACACATATACCCGGGGCTCGCGATATCCCGATTCCCGATTCTCTCCAGATGCTCGACACGTGTCCCTTGGATCAACGACCTGTGATGGTGTCGGAAATTCGCATATCACGGTTTCGTAATGCAAGGGTTTCATGTCCTTGAAATCCCAGATATGCTGAACTCTGGTTCTCTGGGATCTCTCGCCACATGTCCTCGCTGATGGACGGTGTTGATCCTGTCGGGAAATCGCGGATCGCGATTTCCTGTTGCGAGTATTCCATGTCCTCGGAAACTCTGATTTTTCGATGCGTCAAACTCCAATAGCACCTTGATCTCCGACACCTGTCCCTCAGATGGACGACTCAGATCTTGTCGGTAAATCGCAGATCGCGATTCCGGGTGGCAAGAGTTCTATGTATTCGAAAACCCTGATATGCCAAACTCCGACTCTCTGGGATCCTCTGCCACGTGTCCCTACTGTTTGGACGGCTCAGATCCCATCGGGAATTCATGAATCGTGACTTCCTATTGCAATGGTTCTACACTCCTAAATTCTCTGATGGGTGAAATCCCGATGCCTCCCAGGACGCCGACACGTATCCTGCCGAGATCAATGATTTGGACTCTTTCTCCGCACACTAGGGTTTAACTCCGACACAACTTCTCGAGATCTGACGGCTGTCGAGACTATGATCTAAGATCCGACAGTTCAGATCATTTCTCCTGCACGCTCTCCTTCCAGAAGTTATACTTCGTGAAACTCCTCCCAATCCAATGGCTTACGGGATTTCTGCTCCAGATCTGATGGCTTAGATCTCTTCCTCGCATGCCTACCCCTGTGCTTAACCCCTGCGCAACTTCTCCAGACCCAACGGCTGACGGGTAATTGGACCGAGATCTAACAGTCTGGATTCGTTCTTTTGGGTCTTGGAGTTTACGATCCCAATTTCTCGTTACTCACGATGGTAGAGGACAAAGGGGCAAGGTATGTAACGCCTTCATTACTTCTGTCAATCTAATGGTCGTGAATGACTATGGGTCCTCCAACGAGATCTCATCTGTCGACTTATTACATCTCACAAAACTACTATCTTGGAACCTTAATAGGATCGTTCCTCCTCGTACAGGGTTAATAAGGCCTGTGCATTCGAGTCCTTGTTCTGGGTTCTTAGTGAACCTTTCCAAGGAGTAAATCTCTGTGAAGAGATCCCTACCGGGGCATTCCCAGAAGCAGATAAAGGGAGACAGCTTCCCGAGAATGGCTGGGCATGATTAGATTCATTTATCAACGTAAGTCAAGCACGGTTTCCTCGGTGTTAAGCATATACCAACTCATTCATATCAAGCAATACACGGTCATTCTCATGCTGAAATCATTTACAATTTCACAAGTTCTATGAGTTAACATCTACTCCATATTAACGATTGTTGTACAGACAATTCCTTCACAGGAAACATTTATAATTCCACAAGTCCATGAACATATGTGACAACATATAAATTTCAAAATGTAGTATTAGCAAAACACTTATCAGAAATAACTTCAGCAATGGAAGCAACTGCTGAGAGGGGTGCCCGTTTCCACCCAACCATAGGCGTAGTGACTCCTAATGGATTTACCACTAGCCACCCCTGAGCTGAGACCACGATGTCCTGAGACCTGCATCTCTCTGTCTGCCAGTGCCTAGGAGCGAAGGTTGCAATCCCCTCCTCTCTGCGGTCACTCACTCTGCATAGAACTGTCAGAGTTCCCCTCGTGTCCGCCCTTTTCAATCACTTCTGCCATACGCCTTATCCTCTCGCGAGGTTGCGTGTGGCATGATTACCCTTGCACTGGTAAGTCATGATGGCTCTATGGATAGGTGGTTCAATTCCCCATCCCTCATCAAATCATTCACCTACCAGCCTGCAAGGCATTTATTTCAGGGCTAACGAGCCGCTTTTGGTTCTCCGGGCCAGTGGAGTCCAAATACGGTATTTAATTCTTGGTGGAAGTTAACGCCCCTTTTTCAAGGTGCCCTCCACCACCATCGTGGTCTCTTTTCCGCACATCCCCTCTCAG
>ML811061.1:52597-67719 GCA_009831015.1 Picea engelmannii
GGCCTTGACTGCTAACTGTCAGGGCTCGTGTTTCAGCAATGGAGTGACAGCTCCGTGTTTCAGCATCTGCCTTCTCGAACCATGTAGCTGCTTCGTGTTTCGGCATATGCATCCTCGGACTGTATAGCAGCTTCCGTGTTTCAACATCAACTGGACGGTTCTGTGTTTCAGCATCGGCCTTGAATACTATTCTGCAGATATAGACACTTATGCACTTCTAATCAATGGTTAAGACCAAAAGTAATGTAAAGTGTTATGCAAAACAGATTAAGCATATAATCATGAGAAAGGACGTTGTATACCTTGGAATGATCAGGTGAGGTGATAATGTGAGTCTAAATACTAGTGATGAAAGGTATAATAATGTCAAAAGGTATAGGCAAAAAGGTGCATAGCGTGGTCCTAACAGTCGGGCCCTCGTAGATCAGAAGTTTGGGGAAATGGTGGAACGTTGTCCATGAATTCACCGAAACATAGGGATAGCGACGCATGTCCAGGGGTTGGCCCCAAGTTCCAGATGGAGGGTCATGTGAATAAAAGAGTTGAGAACAACCGCAGCCCTGGGTTTCGGGTTTCGGTGATTGGGGAACTAGGGTTCCTTGCAACAGGAATCTTGAAACATGATCTACGGTATAACCTTTTGGTGTTAGCACATGGTCATGGTGAATGGCCGCATGGATGGAGGCCTAAGGAGGAGCTAGAGCTGGTCAAGCCCATTTCGGGTTTTCAGGAAACAAGGAATTAGGGGTGGATTGAACGCGATACCCCTGAAATTGTGAAATGCGGAAGGCGCCCTTTGGATAGAATTTGTGGTCATGAGTAGTGGTCACATGGAGGAGGATAAGGGAAGAGCTATCCTATGCTAGGCCCTTGTAGGAATTTGGGGATTTTTTCCCTCGAGAAAAAGCGAATTTTTTTTTTCCGTAGTGGGTGTGTGACGTTAAATCTTCATTTTTGAATGGTGAGTTAAAGGAGGAGGTTTGCCTTACTCAACCTGAAGGGTTTGTGGAACATGGGCAAGAACACTTAGTGTGTAAGTTAAATAAACCATTGTATGGACTAAAACAAGCACTTAGGTCATGGTATAAGAAGATAGACTCTTTCTTTCTTCAACAGGGTTTTATGAGGAGCAAGAGTGATCCAAATTTGTATACCAAATTTGATGAGCACGGGTATATAGTATTGAATTCCTTATATGTTGATGATTTGATAATTACAGGAAATGAAGGGAAATTAATTGATGAAATAAAGGAGCAGTTGTCACAAGTTTTTGAAATGAAATATCTTGGTGAGTTACATTACTGCCTAGGTCTTGAATTTTGGAGAAATGCAGGCCAAACTTTTGTTTGTCAGAGTAAGTATGTCAGAGAAGTACTTAAGAGATTTAAAATGGATCGGTGTAAATATTCTATTGTTCCCATGCAACAGAATGTAAAACTTTCTTGTGATGATGGTTCGAAGGAGGTGAATGGAACTATGTATAGACACATGGTGGGTAGTTTGAATTATCTCACCACAACCAGACCTGATATTGCATATTCTGTGAGTGTGTTAATTCAGTTCATGGTGAAACCTCATGAAAGCCATTGGAATGCAACAAAGGAAGTACTCAGGTATCTAAAAGGAACACTTGATTATGGTATTAAATATACTGATGCATCTGATGTTGAGTTGATAGGTTACTCAGATTCTGATTGGGCTGGCAATCTAGATGATTGAAGATCAACCACTAGATATGCGTTTGGCATTGGATCTAGGATTGTTTCATGGAGCAGTAAAAATCATCCTATTGTATCTTTGTCTTCTACTAAAGCAGAATATAAATCCTTGTCTGCAACAACTTCTGAAGTTGTTTGGTTGAGAAGACTTCTTCAAGATGTTGGAGAAGAACAAAAGGAACCTACAATGATCAAATGTGATAATCAAACTTCAATCAAACTGGAAAATAATCCAATTTATCATGCAAGGACAAAGCATGTTGATGCTCAGTTTCATTTTTTTAGAGAAAAGTTGCAGTCAAATGAAATAACTCTTATGTATTGTAATACTTGTGAAAATGTTGTTGATATTTTCACTAAGCCTCTTGGAAATATTAAGTTTGAGATGTTAAGGGAGATGTTCAGTGTAGAAGTCAATCCATTCTCCATTAAGGGGGAGACTTGGAAATAATGGAGTACTAGATAGTTACCTAGACTAACTCTACTAGTGTTTAATGTAGATCATATTTTCCTGTTGTTTGTTGTAACTGCCTAACTAGATTGGAGTCCTATATTATGATGTAATCTGTCCTCATTCAAAAAGAAGATTATGAGCATTGCCTCACTGAGTGTTGGGTGAAAACATGGATATGGGTAACACTTTCGTGACAATTGGATCTCCAAAATTCTTCAAAACATTTTTTCAACCGAAAGTTATTGTTTTCGGCCAAACTATTTTTTGGCCAAAAAGTGAAACATCAAATTGAACGGTGCAGTAACAACACCCTCGATTTGCATGTAATAATTTAGTTGGATGGATATTTTCCATCCGGCAATATGTTTTCAGCCGAAACATAGTTTGGGCGAAAGATTGTTCGACCAAACTATCTTTTGGTCGAAAAATAGTTCGGCTGAACTATCTTTCAGCCCAAAGATGATTTATATATAAACCACACATCAATTTTGTAACGTTTTCGAACTTTATTGGATTTTGTTGGTGTTTTTGAACGTCTGTGAGCGTAGAGGTCATGATGGAGCAGGTCGTGTAGGTGGGCGTTTATGAGCATCTGTGAGCGTGAGGTCATGTTGGCGTTTGTGAGTGTTGGCGCGCCGAGCTCTAGGTATTTCTCTGACCTGTAGTATTTAGGTTTAATTTTAATTTGTATGATGTATTGTTAAATTTTAATTTTAGTTTTTAATTTAAAATTAAAATTTAATTTCTTGGCCCCTGTGGCATGCCCATGGCTTGACCACAAGGCTGGCCCCCCGCGGCCAAGTCATAGTCCACTGTAATGTGACTTGGCCGCAGGGGGCCAGCCCTGTGGCCAAGCCGTGGGCAAAATTGAAAAACTGTGATCAATTCTTACTAAAGATTAGTTAGTAATTGTGATACTTACGTTATTCTTATGTGTTGTGATTTACTGAAATGGGTTGAACCAGTGAGAATGTTAATTTTTTTTACTGGATCTACTCATTAAACCGGACATTAACTTGATTTGTGAAGTAAAGTGGCATCCCTACATAACGAACTATCATAAAACTTATGATACACATAATTAATAATGATGATGACACCGTCCCATAATCTCTAATAAAAGTGACTAGATGAGGCATGCCCATATGGATGTCTATGAACCTTCCATCTTGAAAAGGAAAGCAAGAAATCGTAGCTAGGGCTGGTGTGGTACAATATGTATGACAATAACTGTCTTCCCTCAAACTCCTTTCTTACAAGTTGTCTCTTAAATTTCAAATATTACTTACCACACTGTCGTTTGATTTTTCAACAAAAGCAAAGCAATATTGTAGTCCAGATTTTACAATTTTTTTATTTTCATTAAAAAGCAAAGCAATATTGCAATCCATATTTTACAAATTCTTTATTTTCATTAAGTCAATGTGGAGTTGTACTAGGAGACATCATCCCTTTTTTTTTGGCTTTTTATATAACAAAAATTTATGATATACTAAAATTGTCTAAATTTATATTTATATTAAAAAATAAATTTTAAAAAATTATATATTACTAAAACTTTTCAGAATTTAATATTTAATATGAAATAATAATTTTAAGTAAAAATTATTGTAATTATAAATAGAATTTCAAAATACATAAATATTAAATATATTTAATTTAATAATATATTTTTTTAATTTCTAAAAGAAAATAAAAATACAACATAACTTGATTTATTTCTTAATAATAAAATAAAAACATGAAATATAAATATAAATATAGTTATAACTAAACTTATTAAAACATAAAATATAAATATAGTTATAACTAAAGACATTGTTGTTACATTTATGACAACTTCTCATTTATAATTTTTTGACCTCAGAAATGCCTATCATTATCAAGATTTATCCTTTTCCATTACATAAAGTCATCATTCAACTACACTTTCTTTCAAAATATTTAGATTTTTTTCTTATTTTCTCAACTCTTCCATAGTCCCAAGTTGGTGAATACGATTACAATTACATTTCCATATAATTGTCAATATTTACTTTCAACATGTAAACTATAAAATTTTATTATACCATAGGTAATAGATTTTAATATTATATTAATGATAATTTATACAATAAAAATGATTCTCTTTTATTTTATTGAAAATATTGTAATACTTGAATATCATGGCCAAGTTTACATATGTAATATTAGAGTAACATAAGTTTCTTACAAAGTTTAGCTTACAAAGTATCTTGCAATGCCTTGTTTATCATTAAATTATATTAAAACTCTTTCAAAAGTTATGTTGTTTTCAATCTTTTTGCACTTGATGCTACAAAACATTGGTTGTAGGTTTTTAATAATGTGAATCTAGATTATAAAATGTATTCAAAATATTTTGATGATATTAAATATCAAGGTTGTATAGTTTTAATAATGCAAGTAGATTATAAAGTATATTTAATATTGAGGATATTGAAAGAGTTCTACACATGAAATGATGTTCTTATTAGATGAGATTCTCATATTATAAATAAAATCCATTGGATACGTTGATCTATAACACATTGAATACCATTGCACAACTTCTCAACAAGTGAATGCATATGGTATGTTTGTTGTGTGTACAAGGAAGAATTCCCTCAATCCCTTAGACACCATGCATTTACGAATGCCAACTTTCTCGAGGAGACAATTCCTTTGATTGTTAATGCAAGGAAAATGACATGGAATGTATTTCATCCAACCACACTTCTTTGGGCATGGATGGGCCTATATTGGATTTGATTCCCAGATATATGCTCCCTTAGTTATGCCCTCAAACAAAAATTTCATTCAAAAATTCAATGATTAATATGATTATGTAATTCATGCCAAGTTTTGCATTTTTCTGTGTTCTTCATTTTATAACAAGAGAAAGAAATATTCATTGCTAAGAGTCATTTATATTTGGACTAGATTGACAAAACACATCTTGAAACCATCTAATGAGACCTAATGATAATGGGTAAGTTAATCTCCCCCTATGCTTCACATGTCCTACATATTGTCATGAGTCTTGGTCACATCTCTGTGTAAGACATGAGTGACCTACTTCACACATATTGACCAAAGTTATCGAATGCTTATCTTATTGATGATATTTATATTCATATAATATAACTTCAAATTGACAACTTATTAGATTTGTGTAAGACATGAGTGACCTACTTGTGTAGTAAACTGCTAAAAAAGTAACCAGTCTCCCACTTTGTGGTCTTTTCCAATGTCTTCCACTTTGGTGGTCTTTTCTAATTGTAGAGACCTATAATTGCATCCTTTCTCAATTGTAATATTCAAACTTCTACCTCCCTCTCTCAATCTCTAGTATTTCATATTCTTATGGCCCATCTCTAAGAGATAACTTTACAATTGTTCCTCTTCTTTACATGCCAGTTGAACAATCAATTCAACTTCTACATGTCATTTGATGCCCACTTCCTAATGACAATGAATTAGTTCAATAGTTATTGTCAATGCACATACACATGTTGCTTTTGATCTTGTAATCCCTTGCACATTTTGTCAATTCATTGAGGTTAATATATGCACCCTCAAAGAAACCATTAGGATTTATCTATTCCATGGTAACGTTGAGTGCTATTCTACCAAGAAACCCAATCAACTATGTCCTAAACCATTCAACTACTCATAGACCATACCGCATGAAGAATTGACCAATAAACATTCTTTAGAACCTTTTAAGTTTTTGTTGACACGTTGTAGAAACATGCATCAATTATTTCCATTAATTATCTCAATGTGATCTTCAAGTCAATTATGCATAGTTCAATAAATCTATCACTTCCATATTAGGTCGGTTCTCTCCTAGTAGAACTTCCCAACAAAACTTCCTACTTAGCCACACTCTGACCTAATTGACTATTTGACTTCCTACACGATTCAACACATAATAACATATCCATTACATTGACTAGTAGGGCATAAGGTTCCATTTGAAGCTCTATTTTTACTAGTTTTGTAAATACTTTATGACACTTTCCTATATCCCTTGGATTTATTCATCATTTGAGATCTTTGATAGTATATACAAATATATTTATTTTTTTAGGGAGGTTGATATTTACAAGATTTTGTGTGTTGGTCTAATTTACTAGTATATAGTTAAATCTATAGTTATATAGTTGTGTATACTCCCTTGTCTATGATTCTTTTAGGAAAATTATCATAATTTTAGTTAAATCTATTACTTTCTTTCCTTAGGTTGAGCTTAGAGTGATTTTCCTTTTGTTTTGGTTGCATCACTCAATTCTACTTGGGAGTTAGTTCTTGTTCATGTTATTTTTTATTTTCAATACAAGATCCACCTATGGAGAGGAAAATTGTTACCTCTATAAAGTCATTGTCTAGGAATGAATCATAAAGAAAAAATGAATAGGGGCTATCACTGAGATGTGTTGGAGCAAGGAAGGGTTGTATGAATGATCAATCATCTCAAGAACTATGGGTCGCATTAGGCTAGGTTGCATTTATATTTGGTTCAATCCTTTGAGGTTGCACATGGAACACATTATATAAGGTGAAGTGACTAATAGGACAATCCAATCTACTCTTAATTCTCCCTTAGAATTTTTACTCTTGATTTGACACATTTATTAGCAATTTATTTGAAAGATTATGATATGATGATGTGACTCCTCTAGTAGAACAAAATATTTTAATCATGGTGGCATGGGTGTTACCCATTGAGGCATACCTACCTACCATAAATGCTTCTCGATTATATATATTAGGACTTAGTAACTTTTGGATCATTCCATTTGTAAGTTTTAGATGATTCAATTGTAGGTTTTCAACGATTCAGTGGAAGTGTTCACTCCTTGAACATTTTTTTTTTTGCCTTAATGCACATTCAGAGTAGTAGTGAAAGAGTCCTCCAAGATTCAAGAAGGCATTATGTGGAAATTAAATATCAAAATTGAGACCAAGAAGAAATAATTCATCCTAGATGAAATCATGGATCACAAAATCACACAAACTAGAGACTCGAGGACCATGTCGAAACTACAAAGCTAATAAACCATGATTGCTTGGCTGGAAAAGTGTTCCTAGAGTTACAGTCAGATGTCTATCAACGGATAGTCAAGACCAAAATGCTCCAATGAAGAGGGAGTTCATGTCAGCCTCTCAAGAGTTGTAGAGTTCCATGCTCATGAGTGTGATGAAGGCCCTTACCTTCAATGGCACAAGGGAAGTCCCTCACTGCATCAAGCTCTTACTATCAAATCCATAGTGACAACCTCCACATGGGTAGATCTTATCCTTTCAACTTATGAGCCATGAAGGATTTAATAGGTCCTTTCAACACAATGTTCCATAATAAGATAAGGATAAAGAAGAATAGAGAAACAATTTGTATGTTAAGTATGTTGCCAAGCTAGGCAATAAGGGTGTAGAAACAAAGGACATCAACATCCTAGTTATCGAAATGGTCACGCAAATTTTAAATTGTCTCATAATAAGAAAGCCCTATATGTGTAAGTCCAAATTGGACACCATGTCTTCTACAAATACATGCATGCAGTCCACCACACTCAACTAGTGCCAGTACTATGTGAATGAATTTGTGTATGAGTTGTGGGATGCTCAAGCTACGAGCTACCCTTTCAAATATGGTTATATCCTGACAACTTTCACCATTTCACATTGCATGCCCCCAGTAGGCTGCAAAAACATTTGTTTCGAGAGAAGGGGCTTATTGTCCACAATGTTTTCTCCCTAGAACGTCGAAAAAGTCGTAGGCTGCAACAACATTTCTTTGTATGCAGGCCACCACACTCAACTAGTGCCAATACCATGTGAATGAATTTGTGTATGAGGCGTGGGATGCTCAAGCTACGAGCTACCCTTTCATATATGGCTATATGCCGGTAGCTTTCACCATTTCATATTGCATGCCCCCAGCAGGCCGCAACGACATTTGTTTCGAGAGAAGGGGCTTGTTGTCCACAATGTTTTCTCCCTATAACATCGAGAAATTCCTAGTAGGCTGCAACAACATTTGTTTTGAGAGAAGGGGCTTATTGCCAACAATGTTTCCCCCCCTGGAAAGTCGAAAAAGATGAGTATAACATCAACCTAAATAAAAGATGTTTCTAAGCATGGTACAACAATATAGTCATGGCCACGCGAGACAACATCAAAACACTTTATGTACCTCTTTGATAACTACGATCTGTGATAACATTCAACATGGATACAAACTACTATTATACTACGCCCAATATTCCCATGGCTGACTAAGTTGATATTTCACCATTTCCAATCATCCTCTTAGATGATGTAATTGTAGGGAGATCTATACTTGGCCAAGTTATGAAGAAGGAAGCACTAGATGGTGTGATCTTTCTATTTCCACAAACTGATGGTCAGTCCCAGGGTTAAGGAATTGGAATGAGGATGTTGATGATAAGGTCGGTGTTCTTCATGTACCTCAATTGCCATAAGTCACGCAGGACAAAATCTGAAATAATGTTGTTGGAAGTCCATGGAAATTTGGCCAATATCTTACACATATGATGTCATTACAAAAATGTTGTCGACACATCAACCATTAAGTGTGAAGCCACCTGATATTCCAAAGAGAAGCCCCCAAAACTCTACGGCGTTACATTGTCTGATTGTGTAACAACAAGATCTTGTTTTTGTGCTTACAACCTTAAGAGATTATACACAGGTGGAACTTGCAATTTTAGTTCTCAACTCTTCCATAGTCCCAAGTTGGTGAATACGATTACAATTACATTTCCATATAATTGTCAATATTTACTTTCAACTTGTAAGCTATAAAATTTTACTATATTATAGGTAATGGACTTTAATATTATATTAATGATAATTTATACAATAAAAATGATTCTCTTTTATTTTATTGAAAATATTGTAATACTTGAATATTACGGTTAAGTTTACATATGTAATATTAGAGTAACATTTAAGTTTTTTACAAAGTTTAGCTTAAAAAGTATCTTACAATGCCTTGTTTATCATTAAATTATATTAAAACTCTTTCAAAAGTTATGTTGTTTTCAATCTTTTTGCACTTGATGCTACAAAACATTGGTCATAGGTTTTTAATAATGTGAATCTAGATTATAAAATGTATTCAAAATATTTTGATGATACTAAATATCAAGGTTGTATGGTTTTAATAATGCAAGTAGATTATAAATTATATTTAATATTGAGGATATTGAAAGAGTTCTACACATGAAATGATGTTCTTATTACATGATATTCTCATACTATAAATAAAATCCATTGGATACCTTGATCTATAACACCTTGAATACCATTGCACCACTTCTCAACAAGTGAATGCATATGGTATGTTTGTTGTGTGTACAAGGAAGAATTCCCTCAATCCCTTAGACACCTTGCATTTACGAAGACCAATTTTCTCAAAGAGACAATTCCTTTGATTGTTGATGCAAGGAAAATGACATGGAATGTATTTCATCCAACCACACTACTTTGGGCATGGATGGCCCTATATTGGATTTGATTCCCAGATATATTCTCCCTTAGTTATGCCCTCAAACAAAAATTTCATTCAAAAACTCAATGATTAATATGATTATGTAATTCACGCCAAGTTTTGCATTTTTCTGTATTCTTCATTTTATAACAAGAGAAAAAAATATTCATTGCCAAGAGTTATTTATATTTGAACTAGGTTGACAAAACACATCTTGAAACCATCTAGTGAGACCTAATAATAATGGGTAAGTAAATCTCCCCCTATGCTTCACATGTCCTACATATTGTCACGAGTCTTGGTCACATCTCTGTGCAAGACATGAGTGACCTACGTGTAGTAAACTGCTCAAAAAGGAACCAGTCTCCCACTTTGGTGGTCTTTTCCAATGTCTTCCACTTTGGTGGTGTTTTCCAATTGTAGAGGCCCTTTGACTAAATGAATAATTATAATGAATGCTTCATTTTGGATGATAAAGTCTAATTTATAGAAATAAAAGAGTCTTAGATGGGAACTAATTATTATACTCATTTATTCCTTCATACACATTGACCAAAGTTATTCAATGCTTATTTTATTGATGATATTTATATTCATATAATATAACTTCAAATTGACAACTTATTGGATTTGTGTTGGATATGTAGGCATAATTTAAACATGGTAGGAACTATGTGAGGAAACAAGGAATTATAATGTTATGAGGGCCATGTAACCTAACACTAGTGATATATGCACTCATCGTAGAAACATTTTCTAATGAAAACCCATATCATATGGGAGTTTTTATGTTAGAAATAGCATTTTATCCCTACCTTCTAGTTAACAAAAACTCTTTATAAGTAAATTGATATTTCATTGAATTTCTATTTAATAGTATTTTTAATGGTATATCAATATTCTATAGAGTGATCTCCTCCAATCTCAAATGATTTAGCCAAGAATTGGCATATTTATGCCAACCCCCATTAAGCAATAGGTAGCAAATTTTCTCTCCTGTTAGTAGTCTCTTGTGCCTGTACATGAGGTACCTAGTTTTATTCATTCTCTTAATGGGGGAACAACTAATTTTATATGAGGATAGGATATGTTACTTATGCTATTAATTATAAGATTATAAATTATAAACACTTTTGAATTTTCTCAGTATTTCTCCATGATTATATAGAAATTCTACAACCCAAATCTTCAAATCCATATATATAATATAACAAGATTGATGAGTGTCTCAAAAGGGGTTTATTTTTTTCCCAGAGCCAAAATTCATACGATTTACAATTTTTTCAAGGTAAAAATAGGCTTTGGACATGGAGGGATATGATGTTAGGTTTAATAATAAAAAACAAATAAACTCGAAACTATATCAAGCAAGGGAGTTAGGGAGTTTATAGTTAAGAGATTATTGTGAAAAGTTTGTGGTTTTATCTTATGTCACTTATCCCTTTAATCATCAGTCTGTGCCTGAGCAGTCAGCCAAGAGCTGAATCAACGGTCGTCACTTCGGTGTTTAAATACCTATAGATTCAAATGCCCTACTTTTCTGTGCATGGATGATGAGTGAAGGATAAGAATATGCCATGCTATCTATGGACCCCTTATCTTTTAGTTGATTGATTCATGGCTGAATGTTTAGTCATTGCGTCTTCTTCTTTGATGTGGATTGTGAATGATAAGCCTCTGAGTGGAATGATAGTCCCTTTGCGAACCGAACTTTGATTTCAATGAGTTCTATGTGTGAGTTTTATTGATTATTGTGAAAAGTTTGTGGTTTTATCTTCTGTCACTTATCCCTGGTTGAATGACCAGTATTTTCACCTTCTAATGAGCGAGTACCTCTATGGCTTGATCATTTAAAACTTTGATTTACCTCTGCGTTTTTAATTGCTTGAACTTGTGTACATCTCTGGATTTTTATTGATAAAATTTGCATCGTGGATAGATATTGAGGAGTGATGTCGACACGAGATTATCCAAACATTCCTCGCAAATGCTCTAGGCATTCTCAAGAAGGAAGAACAAAAACTCCTTCTTCAACTGAGACTCTGAGACCAATAATCTTGTCAGAGACAATTTTCAAACGAGTCTTTAAATAGATCAATTGTGGAACCTGCTCAAACCATTGTTATAGATGCAACCTTCTTAGGTAGGTTGCGCATCAATACTCCTACACCTGAGAATGTAGGGAATAGCTATGGACAAGAGAATATTTCTGGTAAGTTTCTTAAATTTTGTTTATTTTTGTTGAATTTTGTTGTATTTAAATTTATGTGAAGTTAAATCTTGAAGTTACTTTCAAATGTGTGTGTAGGTAATCAATTTAGAGCAAGGGGCAATAATGAGAGTGGTTGTCACGAAGATTCAAATGTCGGTGAAAAGGGTTAAGGTGGATTTAGGAGGCCACGTTATGAAGAACCAAAATATTACACACCAACATCCACCTATCCTTCAGATGTTGGCGATGAACTTCCCTGGGAAGGGAATACTGTAACAATGACGCTTGAGCGATGCTCAGGTGTTAAAAAGAGGTTGGAAAATGATTTGGTGGTCTTGGAACTTCCTCGGGAAAGAAAACAAAGTTTACAAATTGTTTTTCATTCGCTGAAAAACTTTATGGATGCATATAAAAAGATGGGGCCAACCACTGACAGTTTTGTCGATCTAACTAGGTAGAGAAAGTCATAGGTGATGGGTCCGGATAAATTGGAGACAGTAAAAAACAGATTTCAAAAGAAGATGCCATCTCCATGTTCAATTTCAAAGAGGGCCCAAAGAGGAAAATGTTGAAGGTGCAATATTTTAAGCACCCTGACTTTGTCGGACATCTGTATAACAAATTTTTGGCAGAATATGGGAAATTGCCATGGAATGATCAGGTTCCACACTATTTTGCAAGGCACTTTTTTGCGGAGTTTTTCTTGCACATGCACCCAGATTATACTAGTCTATCGTCCAAATATTATGGGACTAGTAAATGACATACATATGATCGTAAAGGGGCATATCGAAGTACCTCACCCAACCGGGGTATTTGCATCACTTTCATAGTTCCAGGCTACATTAGAAGTTGGAAAAGAGGCTAGGATTGCAATCGGGGAAAATTTGGAAGCTATGTTTTATGGTGTTGATGTTGGCATGAAGTGTCAGAGAGCAGAAGCCAAATCCCGAGCCACATTTGTTGATAAAACAAATGCATACTTAGATGCAATGTCAGCAGAAGAAGTTTTGGAGTATGCAAAATTTTGTCGGGATGGTTGGAAGAAGGTTACTCAGAATGATGATCCGAATCACAGATTGGTATGTGATCCATTTAAGAAAATTTTGATGCATTTTATGGTAGTTTACTTCGAGTTCTAGATTTAGATATCCTTGTCTCTATAGAAATAATCGAGTTCTTCTTTCCATTAATTGTAGTTTGGAGATATGTTAAACGAATCTCCAGTCGGTAGGGGACTTGATTCGACAAGTTTTAATTTGGATGGATTGAATTGGTTATGTTTTTTCTAATAGTTGTTCAATCTCCACTCTTTTGAATAAGATATTAACAACATTTATAATTTTGTATAATTGTGAACACATTGAATCCTAGTTTTAGTTCTTAGTTGTGTTGTTCACAGCCCTCTATTCCATCTATTCCATTTCCTGGTACTTGGGCTGGCTTGTCTCAATTCTCAGTGGGAGAGTTTGAAGAGAGTGGGAGTTCACAGGTATCATTTAATGTCTTAAAATCATTTAAATTTAATGTGTTATATAATCATTTGAATATAATTTTTTAAATTTTCAAATTTGAAATGTGTTATATAGGCTAATGTGGAGAAGAGAGTACATGAGAGTGTCATCATAAGGGAGATTGGGATTGAGAAAGAACCCAGATTAGGAAAGGATGTGTCCATTCAGGATGATTCATAAATATATGTTCTTGACTTTTATCAAATTTTTGCTTTGTCAAATTTATATTTTTGCCTTTCCTCAATTATTTTGAATTATATAGAACCCCTAGATAAGTTTGTCATTGTATTAAATGGTATACATTCAAACTTATTTAAGGTTAGATCATGATGAAGACCTAATTTTTAACTTGAATATGTTTGAATATTTGAGAATAGATTCTATTCCACATCAGAAAAGAGAAAGTTTCTAAATTTTCCTCGATTGTATTCATTGTTTTCTTGTCCAAGAATGGTGTAATATTATATGAGAACATCTATTCCACTGAAGAAAGAGAAGATAAGTATTTTTTGGAGGAATGGTTTTTAAAATGGAGATTTGTGAACTTTTTTAGATAATAAGTAGTTTTTTGGAAGAATTACTTAATATAGAGATTTATGAATCCCTTAGTTTGATTATATGACCACTGCAGAAGAAGAAGAGAAGTATTTAACTGCTAAGGAGATTAGTATTTTATTGTTGTGTAAATATGATCAAATAACAACACCTAGGATGAGAATTACATCTAAGGATTTGAGATTTTATCCACAAGGAAAATTTCCTGAAGGATTTTGGACTTTATCCACAAGGAGATAAGTATTTCTTTGGAAGAATGACTTAACACATGGAGATTTGTGAATTATCTTCATACACAGTTCTATATTTATTTTCAGATTATTATCTAACTCTAACTCACAATCTGTTTTACCAAGAACACAATAACATCACTTGGGATGAGAATTTCACCTGATGGATTTGGGACCTTATCCATAAGGATAATTTCACCTCAAGGATTTGGGACCTTATCCACAAGGAGAATTTTACCTCAAGGATTTGAGACGTTATCTACAAGGAGATAAGTATTTCAATGGAAGAATGATTTAATATGGAATTTTGTGAACTTTCTTCATACATAGTGAACTATATTTATTTTCATATTATTATATAACTCTAATTCAATTTTTTTTTACCAAGAACATAATTTTTTTTTAAATTTTTTTAAAGATTTTAGATAAGAATTACAAATTATTTAAATCATGTACTCTTAATTGGAGAGTAACTAGATCTTAAATATGTTTAACTGTGGTTGGTTATGTTATTATTACTTATTGTTTATTTAATATTTAGTTACAGTATATATGCTAATATGTGTTATTTGTTTTTTTATTATGTTTTTTATTTTTACAGATCTGTCTAAATTATATTTGGTGGAAAATATGTTTACAATATATTTTGTGGGAAAGTGTATGTTGGAGGATGATAATTAACTCTTTTGGTATGTATGTCAATTTTATTTAAATACAACTTTTAAATTCTATATTATTTCGCTTGTTTGAATTGTAAAAATTTAATTTTTGAAATCTTTTTTTTGCAGGTTTGAATTTCATGTATGAAGTGATCTATCTTAAAGCGATGGCTTAGAGTCCAGAATTTTGGAGTTAAATGTCTTTTTTTTTGTTATCATCCTAAAATGGATGTGGAACTTATGTATTTTACAGTGTTACTA
>ML811061.1:75380-93958 GCA_009831015.1 Picea engelmannii
TCTAGAAGACCATGATATAGTAGAAGTTCAAGAACCTCCTCAAATGACCTTCTCCCATAAAAGAAATCCTGCTTGGGCAAGAGAGCTTATTCAAGATGGAGAGAAGTATGTTGTTCCAGAAGGAACCTCGAGACAGGTGAAAATACCAAAGCCATTCTCCAATTAAATGGCTTTGATATGTGATCTCCCAAATGAAGAGCCTACCTTCTCTGAAGAAGCCATTCAGAGAAAAGAATGGGCAGATGCCATGACCGAGGAATACCAATCCATAATGAAGAACGAAGTATGGGAAATAGTTCCTAGATCGAAGAATAAAGATGGGGTATCCTACAGATGGCTCTTCAAAATAAAACATGCTGCTAATGGAAGTATTGAGAAGTATAAAGCAAGATTTGTCACTCATGGATTTTCCCAGAAGGAAGGCATTGACTATGAAGAGACATTCACTCCTGTAGCCAGATACACTTCGATTAGGACCATCATAGCTCTTGCAGCTAAGATGAAGTGGAAGCTGCACGAGATGGATGTGAAGAGAGCTTTCCTGAATGGTGTTATCAAAGAGAAAGTGTATATAGAGCAACCCCAAGGATTTGAGGTTGAAGATAGGAAGTCTCATGTCTGCAGATTGAAGCAAGCTCCCAGAGCTTGGTATCGCCATATAAACAGTTTCTTGAAGAGCTTAGGATTTACCAAGAGTAAAGCAAACTCAAATATCTACTTCAAAATTATGGATAATGAACCAATAATATTACTACTGTATGTGGATGACTTATTCTTAACTGGAGAAGAAAAGATCATCCCTAAATGTAAAAAGAGACTTGTCGCATAATTTGAAATGAAAGACCTTGGTCTAATTCATTACTTCTTAGGCCTTGAGGTATGTGAGAGTCCAAAAAGGATCTTCCTTAACCAAGGGAAGTACATAGTCGAAATCTTAAAGAGATTCGACATGCTAGAATGCAAGCCCATGATTACACCCATGGAAGAAAAGCTGAAGTTGTTGGTCGATACTTCGTCAGACTTGATAGATGCCACCCTGTATAGACAGATTATTGGATCGCTGATGTACCTGATGAACACCAGACCATATATTTGTTTTGTAGTGAACACCTTGAGTCAGTTTCTGGTAGAGCCCATACGTGTTCACCTAGTGGCTGCAAAACATGTGATGAGGTACCTTAATGGTACAATGGATTATGGTCTCAGCTATGATGGAGATCATGACTTCACATTGAGTGGATATACTGATGTAGATTGGGCAAGAAGCGTTGCAGATAGAAAAATCACTTCTGGATGTTGTTTCAGTTTGGGATCAGCCATGATCTCATGGTAGAGTAGGAAGCAATCTAGTATTGCTCTTAGCACAACGGAAGCAGAGTACATTGCCGCATGTTCTGCTAGCTGCGAAGCTATATGGATTCGAAAGTTGTTGACTGGCCTATTTGATTTGAAGATGAGAGAAACCGTGATTCTATGTGACAACCGCTGCATAAAGATGATAGAGAATCCTGTATTCCACAACAGGTCGAAGCACATAGAAACCCGCTATCATTTCATCCATGACATGGTATAGAGAGGAGCCTTGAAGCTCCAGTACATTAGCATGGATGAACAGGTTGTTGACATGTTGACCAAACCTCTATCTCATGTAAAGTTTGAACACTTTCGAGATAAGCTTGGTATAGTCCGAAAAGACCCTCCCTGAAAGGGGGAGTATATATATTTATTCCTTTCTTCTGACCTCGCTGTTAGACGTAAAGCAAGATGAGTCATTGCTTATGACCTCGCTATTAGACGTAAAGCATGATGTTGTGTGTTCCTTGCTTCTGACCTCACTGTTAGACGTAAAGAAAGATGATTCATTGCTTCTGACCTTGCTGTTAGATGTAAAGCATGACGTTGTGTATTCCTTGCTTCTGACCTCACTGTTAAATGTAAAGCAAGATGAGTCATTGCTTCTGACCTCGCTGTTAGACGTAAAGCAAGATGAGTCATTGCTTCTGACCTCATTGTTAGATGTAAAGCAAGATGAGTCATTGCTTCTAACCTCGCTGTTAGACGTAAAGCAAGATGCTGTGTGATTCCTTGTTTTTGACCTCATTGTTAGACATAAAGCAAGATGATTCATTGCTTCTGACCTTGTTGTTAGACGTAAAGAAAGATGTTGTGTGTATTCCTTTCTTCTGACCTAGTTGTTAGATGTAAAGCAAGATGATTCCTTGCTTCTGACCTCATTGTTAGACGTAAAGCAAGATGATGATGTGTTCCTTTCTTCTGACCTAGTTGTTAGACATAAAGCAAGATGATTCCTTTCTTCTGACCTTGTTGTTAGACGTAAAGCAAAATGATGATGTATACCTTGCTTATGACCTAGTTGTTAGATGTAAAGCAAGATGTGACTGACACTGAGCAACCATCTTATCAGCTGTGACATTGAGCCAGTGTAGTACTGTGATGTGCCAGCCTAGTGCTGTGATGAGGTATCATTTTTACTGATACATATTGATGCAGATGATGATGGCATTCTTTCGAGAATGACGATGCTACCGATGAAGAAAACTTTCAATGACTCGTAAATATGCTAGCCAATGTTCCAAGATGATATTGATGATACTGTCCTCCTGATGCCACTAATGATGTAGACCTCTCTTGCCTGATGCTGTTGAAGAATACCCTTCTTGTTAAGGGGGAGTGTTGAAATAATGTAGCTGCAAAGAGTATTCTTATTATTATTGTTATTTTATTCATAGGGTTAATCCCCATTGTGGATTAATCATGTCGGTAATTGTATTAGGACCAAATCCCCTTTTGTGGATTGGTCAATAGACAATTATAATAGGAAGAATAAGAAGTCTTCCCCAGTAGTTAATACGAAGACCCAGAAATATAATAAATGTGGGTTTACCCACCCAGATTAAGAAGTCGGCCCTGCCAGTGAAGAGACACTTCACACATGCCAGAACTTGTATAAATAAAGGAGGCTAGCACCTCATTTGAACATAACTCACTTGCTCAGTTTGAGAGACAAGTTATGATCTGTTACCAGCAAAGGAGAGAGGGAGAAGAGTGGTGCATCTTTTAGAGAGGACTTTCTGTATTGGTTTGAGTTATCTCTTGACATTGTATTGACAATTTATGATAAGAAAGTTTTTGTTGGGTTTTCTTCCCCTAGAGGGTTTCCCAGGATAAATGTTGTGTCTCTTGTGAATGTGTATTTCTCAATGATCTTGTTCTTGTGTTTCTCTTATATATTGAAATGTAAAGAGCTATAATAATGGCATAAACATTAACATCAACTACAGACAAAATTGTCCCTGGTGAAAACACTTCATGGGATTGTTTGAATTGTAGATCTTGCCATCGAGCTCTATGTGAGTGCTTGGTGTATTTATATATTTCTTCCTCAAACTTCTTCAAAATTTTTATCACGCTGATATTATCTACCTTCAAATCAATCCTTTTGGAAATAACATTTGAAGAATGTGGAGCCGTGTTGCTCATATATTGATATCTCTTCCAATTGACTCTTATATTAGAAAATGATTTATCATTCATATCAATATGATACTTTGAATGAAACAAACTTAGATTTCCACAACAATCACATTTCTTTCCACCAACACATTTTTTTTGTAAAATAAATCATCATATTCTCTTTCACATAGAATTTCAGATATAAAAACACGGAATGTGGAAGGAGGAGGTGAACCTGGCCATAAAGTTTTACCAAAATCCCAAAAAGTGTCATAATACAACTCAAACTTCACGTGATAACAACAACAACACATGTGACAGGCAGTGATGGGTCTAACAAACCATGGTTTTTGTTGCACAGATGTATTGATGGAAATTTTAATTTCTTTGTGTTCTTCTTTGAACTTATTAAACAACTTTACTTGTGTCATTGGCAATATATGTTTTGGATGTTCTTCATATTTATTTTGTGCTATTCTTTGTCGCAACACATCCCTTGTATGTGGTGAAACACGAGATTCTTCCAACCAACAATTACGGGCCAATTCTTTAACATTTTCTGCAAGTATATCTTTGTAGGGTTGTCTAGAAATCACTGTCCAACAAGCCAACTCATCATTTACATCTATTTGGAAACAAAATTTTCTATGTTTGTGCAATGTTTTTCTTGACGTTCCCATCGTTTTTTCCATGTGTCACGTCAAACGGTCTTTTATATTGCTATATGAAACAACTGTTGTTTGTATCGCTCTACGTGCAACACGAACATCTTATTTTCAAGATTTTCCAAAAGCTTTTAATCCACTAGTTATATTGTTAAAGACATTTTCTGTCACCTTTGTATCCTTTGTCGACTTTTGAATACCCAATAATGATGTAGCTTCTTTTAACTTTCTTGACTTCATTAGACAAAGTAAAAGTTGAGCTTGTATTGTTACCGATTCATCTTTGAAAAACATATTATACATATTCTTAGTTCGATATCTTATATAATGCTTAGCTTTTTTCTTCCCAAATTTGTCAGTATCAACATTTTCTAATATTTCATCATCAATGTTGATAGATTCTCCTGCATATTTCAATTTAAATGTTATATTAAAAAACATAACATGAACATAAATTCACTAAATTATATATATTTGAGTGTTCATCTTGTATTATCTAAATTTATGTACATACCTATAAGTGATTCATCTTATGCTTCAATTTCGGTTTCAACATCTTCTGCTTCAATTTCGGTTTCAATGTCTTCTTCGACATTATTAGACAAATCTATTTATGTAAATTTTGAAAAACGTCGATTTGTAATTACAATCAATTATATTAAATTTACAATATTTTAAATTTGAATTCTATACTTTGAATTCTGTAATTTCTAAATACAGTCCCAATGTGTGTCATGTGCTCGATCATCATATGTGCATGCATACCTGGTTGAACTTCTTCTTGTAGAAACTCTCTATTGACATTATCATCATTTGTTTCTTGAATATTTGCACGTTCTTGTTTCTTTCTCTGATAAAGCTCTTTCCTTTGTTCGATTTGGCGAGTATCATCTCAAGTGTGATCATATTTTCTCTTGCGCAAACTTTTGTTTTCCATGACTTTTATAGTTATCTGTAAAATATATGTTCAACAAAGACTTCATCTTGAAAAAATGCTCAACGTTTATCTTTCAACATATAAATTGTTATTCCAATAAAAACTTGAACAAACATCAATTACCTTATTCAACAAAAACCAAAAATATGATTCCAAACTTTGTTTAAGTTCTCTAGAAAACCACCATGTATCGATATTGATCTTCCGATTAAGCCTATGGAACAGAGGGAAGAAATAAGGAAAGAACAGAATACAACTACAATCAGTAATATAAATTCTTTGAAAACCCTATCCCTGAGCTTATATCTATCTGTCCATCCGATGAATTGTGTTAAATGTGTTTGGCCGAAAGCCTATTTATACAATTTGGTGTGAAATGAACGATACGACATGTCTTTTCATTTTTTCCAACAGACGAAATTCTCTCAACAACCTTTCGGCTGAAAGAATGTTTTTTTGGCTGAAAACCTTGGAAACAGTTCAGTTTCGATGGTTTCCATTATATTTTAGTCTTTCGGACGAAATATTAGTTTTTTGGCTGAAAGATTATTTCGGTCGAAAAAAGGGAATTGGGACTAAAAACTAAAACCAGAGAATTTCCCCAAGCTTAACTGAACTTCAGAGGTTGCGGACTCCTGCAAATACTGAGAATTTGGTTTTGAAAATGATACCAGCATTTCCAAAATTGAATCTACTTTCAATTCTTATAATTTGTTTTCAGTTTCTTTATTTTTATCTAATTTTATTTAATTTAAAAAAAGAAACACTACATAATATTTTCAACAGACATTATGATTCACTAAATTGAAATATCAGTATCTCTAAAACTATAAAATGAAAAAATTTGAAAAAAAATATATTCATAATCCTTAAACTGTTCTTTTCAAAAGGGTATATTTAAATTTTAGTTTTAAGTAAAAATTAAGATAGATACAAGGTGTAGAAAAACATGTGTTTAAAATTTGCAACATTTTCAGCTTGGTCAACTTCAAAAAATTCTAGAAATTATAATATTCATCCGTTAGATTCAAAATTATAGTCATAATAAAATAGATTCTATGTAGATTGTTGCAATATATTTCATTTCTTAAAAACATAAGTTTAATAATAGATACATTGTTGTAGAAAAAAGTAACTCATTACCATTCCTTTCATGTTTAAGGAATATACTGTTAAACAATTGTCAAATTGACATATCAAATCGTGATAAAAAAAATTTGAAAAATAGTCATTGGAAAGATAACACAATTCTTCACAAGTTTTGTTTTTACTGTAAAGTGAAATTCTAAGCAAAAAAAATACTTTTGTATGCCAAAAGTTGAAGAACTTGTGAAAATACAGTTTTTTTTCTCATAAAACAAGCAAAAGTGTAACCCATCTTCATGATTTCACCCTGTTGTTTCTCCAAATTCTAAGTAATCCCCATTGGAATCGATTGCTCCTAAGAAAAACCCTCAGACTTTGTAGAGAAATCCTTGTATGCCAAAGCACTCACATTAGAAAAATAATTTTTTCTCATTTGTTAGATAGTAGCATGACTGATATACCTCTTTAAGTCGTGTTTAAAATTCAAAAAGTATAATTTTTGAGATTTTATTCAAATTTCAAGACAAAAACTAGAAGAAGCTAGAAGAAGTGATTGATAATAACATATATCAAACTAATATTCAAATAATTTATAAGAAAGTAAGAATTAAAGAATATGGTCAAAGCGAACCACAACTACAAATATAAATATTGATCAAGATAGATTTACACCATCAGAATCAAACTTTTAATGACTAAAAGAAACATGTAAATTCTAATGCCAAATGACCATTTATCTATATAGTATATAGTAGTTTCTACTAATTATATTGACTTGCACCACACATCATATATGAGCTTGACTTAAATTCAGTTGCTTCGTGGCATATCCTCTAAATTCATAACAAGAACATTTCTATATATAATTTCAAATGATCGTCATTCTTAAGAGGTTGTCAATATTTCCAAGGAGGGGGCCATTATATCTATGAGGCCCTTTGGGTTGTCTCCTCCATTGTCATCACTTTTCTTTTTATTTGAAACACTCTCTAACTAAGCAAGTACTGCATAATTCCATCTATCATTGTTATCTACAGGTACAATGGAAACATCTAGTCCTTCAAGTGGGTGCTGCAATAAAGACGAATAATTGTTCTTTCTGTAAACTAGAGAGTCAAAGAAGTATATATGAAACAATCAAGGAAAAACAAAACAAAGGAATAAATGTTGTTAATGAATCGATAAACAATGCACTCGCATGTATCTATTTTCAACTTATTAAGTGTTGTGTTTGTGTCAGGTGTATCAAATATGACACAACAATGGCTACATGGGTAACAAACCTCTAAGAGTTGAACATCTCAACTATTCCATTGAGATCAAAAACCATTATAACAAGAGTTGCATGGTAGCTTAGTCGCTGCCAAGTAAATTTGGAAATGAAGATCATAGTTAACGCCCTATAATTATTGATGATGATGATTAATTTGAAACATGAATAATATGCTAACAAATGAGCTAGTTTCATAATCTTAAAAGAAATCAGCTTCTTAAAAGAATTCGACATAGACTCACAAGGGATGGAGAAAGCCTTATTGCTCCATGATGACACATAGTTTATAGATTTGTCATAACCGGTACTGGACAAAATATCTTACCATGATTTTACTTTAATGTAGCTGCCATATAGTTTTGGGATTAATCTGAATTTCCTTCTAATTAAGCTAAGCAAACTAAATGCAAATCTTATTTAAAAAATAAAAAATAAAAATAAATATTTCACATTTTATAATATATATTTTAATATATATAATATTTTACTATCTTAACATATATATTATAAAATGTAATATACATTTTAATATATAATATTTTATGTGTTAACATATATATTATAAAATATAAAATATATATTGTAATTTATATAATATTATATTATATATTTTGATTTATGTAATATTTTAATATGTTATGACATGACACATCCAAAACAAAACATCAACATCATTGGGAAATGTAAATTTAAAAAAATATTTTATTGTGGTGGTGTAATAAGTGCTATATATGTTGTACAACCAATTAAAATATGTTATTGATTATGCTATTAATTTTAAATATTGAAATCCCCAGATGGGGTGACACGCGACAGTTCATTGACAATGGGCATAGCACTAAGCCATAGCATAAATGTTGATGGCCGCCACCCACTTGCCCTACATTAACGATGGTAGATGGCCATAACAACAGATATACGGTGGAGGGACACCTCCCTCGCACGAACACTCTCGCTCACAACGCACTCAACATGATAGGGTTTATGGATGGCCAGGTGAATTCGACCTTTGGCAATTTGTTTTTTCATGTGTCTGGACAGAGTGGGTCGTCTCTCGCTTTGTCTCTCCCCATCGTCTGGGAGCTCTAGTGCAGCTCTGTCTCCTTCTCATCCTAGCTTACCCTCATCTCATTGCATCCGCACTGTATCGTTATCTATTCCCTGGCAATTATGACCAGAAAGCGAGGCAGTCCTCGCCGTGGCTCGGCCTAGTACACCCACAAGGCACAGCGACAAAGGAAGGAGAAGCTAGAGCATGCTCTGTCAATGGAGACCTCCATTCTTTGAAAGAAGGCTCGAGCTGAACAATTGGCTCTGCATGCCATCATTGCGGAGACTGGGGCCGGTTGTAACAATGAAACCACAGCCATTAAGCCTAGAAACAGGCAAGAGGATGGTGTTGCGGATGCGTTTCCCACCTATTACGTGGAAGAAGTTCCATTCATGGAGGACTTGGCGACCACCCCAAAACCCCAAGCCATGGAGGCGAACTACTAGGATGGAAGTGGCCCTAAAATTGATTTGGCAGATGACATCCTTGGGTGCATTGTCGAGGAAATTCCATAGTCGGGTGACTACAGCCCCACCAGTCATGCTATGAAGGCAACGTTCAAGGAAGAAATGCGGGATAAAGCTAAAGCCGAAGAGAATGTGGACAAGAATAGCCTAGTGAGGAAGGAAGAAGTAGCTAGTGCAGAGCTGATGGAGCTCGAAGCCGGAGATGGAGCGACCGTGGAATTGATAGATGTATTCCTCAAGGACGTGGGTAATGGCTTGCATGGTTCCTTCCACTGTGCAGAGCATCTGGCTTTGGTGTTTGAACTCTGAGGCCACATGGAATACCTGGAGCACAAAGCCCTTCTCATGGGTCAGCATCTAGACCTGCTCCTTGACGCGTACTCAAATGCTCCAGCAAAGCAGAAGTGCCCTCTCTATATGCAGGCATTTGCCATCCCGGCTGGGTCCACGTGGCAGAAAAGCAAGGGCGACGGGTCACCGGGTATCTAGGTCTTCCATGCTATTTTGTTTCTTAGTTTTATCATGCTACTGTTACATGTTCACTTGGACTATAGCCATCTGTCCTGGTTTCCTCCGGGAAGGAGAGATGCTATTTTGTCTCTTTATTTTATCATGCTACTGTTACATGTTCTCCAAACTATGCTGGTTTCCGTTAAACGACAACATTTTTGGTGACTCAGACCTATATCTTTGTATATCTTGTCAAGGTTTCTTCGATAACTTAATATAGCAGGTCCCACCTTTTTTACTCAAAAAAAATAAAAATAAATAAATATTGAAATACGTGAAGGCAACAATAAGACTTGAAATATATTAACCAATTAGAGATGAGAAAAATAAATATTTTTACTATATCAAAAAATATATATTTATTTTCTTAAGTTAAACATTACATTTTACAAACAAATTTAAAATGTAAAGCAAATTAATGTCAAATCAACAACAAACTCATTGCTATAGTCCTGCTTTGGCACAGACTAATAATACCATTATTCCTAGGGATTTTTGTTGATTTGTCTTTTTGTGGACGTGGGTTGTACCTGTGACTGTGCACTATCTCATGTTTAAAGAGACCTCAATTATCTGGAATGAGAGGAATTTCCCTCAACTGCCACTAACAATCACGAATAAATACACACACGTTGTATACTATGTATATTTATTTTAGATTTTCACCAAAATTTTCTATATATGGCATCGTGTCTTCCTACCATATATATGTCAACCATCCTTTTTGAAATTAGAGGTTTACATTAAGAGAATTTTTCTTTGAAAACACAAAACTCTAAATCCAAACAATAATCAGTTAGAATATTGACTCCCACCTACATTAAGAAATGGGAATCAAACAATAGTTGGTATTACCATGGATCCTTATCACATGTTGTTGCTCGAAATTATTTTGACTTAATTTGATCAATCTCACACAAAAAAGGAAGGTCTAAGGCCATTTGTGAGCTAATACTCCCGTCCTATATGCTTAATCGAGAGATAACAATTGCTAAATCAAGAGATTAAGTGGAAACCAGTAACAATATGGTGAAAAACGAAGTGAGCATTGGTGGCTACCATGTTTTTGAGCATCGGCATGGCTTCAGCTGCCATAAAATTATCTTCTTCAAGAACCATTAGCTCTACTAGCCACTCCTAGAATAGAGATTCAGAAAACGGATCAACAGTCTGTCTAATCTGAGAGCCTTGCTACCGAACCTTTTTCATGATGGTCGATGAGAGGCCTCACTGACATTGTATTAATGGTATTATGGTATATCTGGGGCACCTCTAGGCCACTTGCATGATTTCAGTCAGTTGGGTGGGCAGAGGTAGTCTACTAGCTGGTTGGAAATGTGGGAAATCGAAGAATCTAAGGAAAAGGAAGAATTTTTGGGAGGCTAGGTACCATTTCTCGACTGGAAGGCATTTGATTGCAATGTACTCTAGAAGACTAAATGATTGTTCACTAAAATAAGGGCGGGGAAGGAAATGTAAGGGGAAAAAAGCACACATGTGCAATGCAAGGCAGGGTTTGAATAAATGTTACATCCATCCATCCCTGCATGGAATGCTACAATTGTCGTACATGATATAATCTTGGTAGTTGTCAATTGGTTATTTGACGTTACATGGGAGCTTGCCACCGACACCTACGATATCATGGAAGATTGAAATGCCACATAATGGCATCGATAAACTTGTTATAGGATCATCTTCTAGCAATGCCATTACAAGATAATATTTCTAAAACATAAAAGTGATTAAAAGATGTCTGAACATCACTCAGCACCTTCTTAGGTCGAAGGGGTTTATCCTGTACTAAATTGGATTTTGAATTTGAAAATTAAAATTCCTTGCAACTCGATTGCAATCTATCCCAAGAATGTCCAAAATCTTCAAGAATGTTCAAAGTCTTGTCTGAAGTGAAAAACATATATGTCATTACCTAGTTCTCTACAAGGCAAGTTCAAATGTTTGTATAAAGTTCTCAGATCTTTTTCTTTCCTTAATTGAATGTTTCATTCTTACATGTTTACAGTAAGTAAGAAGAGTTTCATTCTTACATGTTTATAGTAAATCTTATTATCGATTTCACTTTAACTACATAGGATATATGTTATGTACTTAAGTTGATTTTGAAGTTGAAAATTAAACTTTCTTGCAACCTAATTTTCATCTATCTCAATAATATCTCAAAGTTAATTCTTCCGTGCAAAACATCTTAATATAGAACAAAGCTTTCTAAGAATAAAAGATAAATTATTTCTATTAGTTTCCTCAAGATATACTTATTGATGTCCAGGGTCTCTTGAATTATTTTTAGATTTTTCCTCGTTTTGTACTATTGTTGCTTGCCCATGACTTCCAGTTTCCCTAAACCATCCATATTCCTTTCTTCCAGACTTATCGACCTTAAATTTTACACCCCACAACCATCCCTTATGTTTTACTTTCACTTTCAACATTTACCACTGATATATACAATGGAGAAAAAATTATGCCCCTTGTCCATCATTATCAGTTTGTCTTCTGAAACATATTACAAAGATATTTAAACATTTAAATGGTCATAATTCAATCCGTTCTTTCTTTTATTTCATATGTATGGTTACATTTAAAGTCTCATTTTCATTCTAAATTATCCTTTTAATGCTCTGAAGGAAACCGAATAAAATTATTTCCTACACTTATGTATAGTAACTAAAAAATATTTTACAATAAAAGAATCCACATATATCAATGAACACTTTATTTTATCATAAGCTTCCCTAGAATATCTTGAGTGGAAGCCTTATTAGATTGAAATTTTCAAAATGTAGCATTTTTTAATCTTTGAGTAAAGGGAAAATTTAACAATGTTGAATATTCGTTTCACTGCAGGCTTTACTGATTTTGTGCAGTCATTTGGTTATCTAATAGTGTCATCAACATCCAAGACTTCCCTTTTTAATTTGTCTTGGTTTTTTCTTACTCTGATACTAATGTCATATCTGCATACATACATAACAGCTTGTGGTATCCACTCCAACTCATATTTCACTTTTATATCATATTAGATATTTTCTTTCTATTCTCTTTCAACTGTGGGTTCATGTTCCTTGCATGTGGTTTATTTTTCACTGTTGTTGGGCCAGCCAACAGAGAAATATCCAAATATATTCTCCAAAAAAATTGTTTAGAAGGTAAATCTTGAAAATTTTGGTGGGTTATTCAGAAGGATATTCCAAGTTGGCCATAATAACGCCTCTTATAATTTCTATGAATGATTTGAAGTTTTTATATATTATATTGTAAGTTGTAGTTTGTTAACTCAGAGTTATTTAATCTGTTAATTCCCATATCTTTTACCATGCCTTTTCATCCCAGGCGTTTCACTTATAGGTCTCATGACTGCACCGAGGCTTCCAGTAAGATCACTTGATATGCATTTCATTGAGATACTAAATTACCTTTCTTCTTAATTCTCTGTCATGTTTAAATTGTGGTCTCATTGGTGATAGACCATAAAATACATGAAACACAAGGTTACAAAAATTAGTGAACACAACTACCTTATCTTATTGGGCTGCATCAATGTTAGAATAGGCTTAAGCATAAACATTTTGACATCATTAATTAACAGAGCCTCCTTAAACCCTAACTTTTGAAAGGACTCAATATAACCTATCAACTCATAAAAAACATGTTTCAATCACATTTTCCATACCGAATACAATAAGAAATAGTGGATATATATTAATGCTCCATACGAGGGTTTGGAAAAACATAAATATAAATTTAAATGTATAAAAATTAAAAATCCTAAAAATATTGGAAAAACATATATAGAAAAGAAATAAAAAATAAAACCAACAACTTTTATATAAGGAGAAATAAAAATTATTTACTAATATGTATAAGAAAATACATCAAAGCATACATATTACATAACATGCCTCTCTCAACATAGGCGAGTGATAGCATATCTAACTTACCCCATCTTGAGAGAGTCTATAACCATATGAAAACTTCCAGTCTCAACACTCAACTATGCTTTCAATGTTGTTGTCTTCCCCACAAAAAAGAGATTCATATCATCATATCAACCTTATGATTTTGGAAAGACAAGAAGAGGAGTGCGGAAATGCATGGTGCGGAAACACAATGCTATGCATCTCCATGTAATATTTGTTTTGTTGGGGAAGTTGTTTTATATATCCTCGAGGATTTGAGATGCTCCCCTAGTCCATGAAAAGATGACAACAATAATCCATTATCTCTGGCATCCACATCAATTATTCATTCAGCGATAAAAAACCCTACACAATGATATAAATAGTATGTTAGCATAGATATAAAAAGCCTTGCACAATGATATACACACAATGAAATACACACCATGTTAGGATAAATGATACAGACAATGATATACACACCATGTTATCATAAACAATATTTTCCTATGCAAAAACTTGACATACACACCATGTTAGCATAAACGATATTTTCCTATGCAAAAACTTTTCAGTAGGGACATAGCCATTACAATGGCCCTTGTTATATTTGTCTCCAATGATGTATATTAGAATCAATAGGAAGTTAAGTTGGTTTTACTTTCAATTCATTGAATTCATTGCTTTTGATGCAATGTTAAATATTCTTTTATTTTATTATAACAACAAATATATCCTTTAGACGTGTCTCTTATTTTATATTTTTCACTTTGGGATTGTGAGGCAATAAAATTGAACCAAGGATAACAATGTAAACTCTCATTTATTTATAATTAGATGATGGGCGAACCAATATTTTTAGAGGGAAATTCTACAAAATATTGTCTTAATGGGAGTGCATTTAAAGTTTTTAACTAAGTTCCATTTTTTCCATTTTTAACTATAGTTGAACTTTATTGACCTCTTAAATCTCAATTTGAGTCCCACCACTAAACTTCTACCTAAGACCATGTCACTACATCATTTCAAAACTACTAAATTTTTACCTAACTTTGTATTACCACATCATTTAAAAAATATGATGGACCACAAATGATGTGTAATATCTCTCAATATTAAGTGTTTTGTGAAATCTACCAATAATATTAATGATATGAATATACAAATAATAACCTTTACTTTTTTGGGGAAGTTCAACCTATAATAAATGCTTTTGACATCTCATATATTTATAAACAATAATTATAAAGAAAACATTTATCGACCATAGTAAATGCAAACGAGTCCATTTACATTTTTTGTTTTTTAATGAGCAAATTGCCTTTATCGATGTACAATATATCTAAACCACATTCAACTTATTATTAGTCGCTACCTTAGGCTATAGGGACTATTGCAATCGGTACACTCTTTTTTATAGGCAAATCAATGTATTCATTAATTTTTATCGTAAGTTTTTCATTAAAAATATATAAGATGCTTTATCTCGTCCAATCAACATGTCAAAACGTTTTATCTCATCTAATCATATTTTTTCCCTCTTATTTGGCCTCATATCGAGGTAAGAGGCAAACATTGGGTTTAAACGTTAGGAAATGGTTGATGTATTTATATTGCTTCTCTCAAAATGGATTATTGTTGGACTTTCATGTTAACATTAGTTCGTAGACATTAAATGTCTACGCTTTATTTTTTATTCTCTAATATTCAATGCATGGATGCTAATAGTCAAGTGTTCACCCTACATGCATGCTAATCGCCAAGTGTTTGAAGTCCACTTTTTCTAAACCAGTTTATATTTACTTCAAACCAGGATCTTCTTACTTACCTGTACTTCACAGAGACCCTCCTGCATCGCACTCCTTACATACTTGTGCTTCATGAGAGACCCTCCTACATCTTTAGAGCAGATCTATCCCTCGATCCGGTGACGTTGTCCCTCAATCGATCGTAATTGCTTGGGCCTCATAGAAAATTATTTCACCAGCTGCCTCTTCATCACAACTTTGGCACAAAATCTTACAGATCAACACAAGTAAAATGGAAGGTTGTGCGTGCAAACTACCATACCATTCAAGAAGTTGCATATCCTACCAACGATTGACCTTGGCTATTGTCTCCCTGAGCTACTAGCTTGATATCCTATTTTTTGTTGTTACTGTAACTGTTTGAGGAAGCACACATAGTTAGTATGACTCTTTGAGTAAGTGCACACAATATTGGGTGGGATATCTATTGCTAGAACTATTTCTATGGAAGAATAATGAGAAGTGGGATCTATATATCGCTATTTCTATTGCAAGTATTGATCATTTGTCACGGTCAATCAAATGTATACCTTGTTGCTCATGTATTTTACAGTGTGAAGGTGATTCTGGATAGTAGCACCAGTGACTAACCATTTTTTTTTCTTTCGATCCAGTTTGATCATGTTTCATGTGTGTTAAGCCTGTTATTTCTCTCCCCGACTGAGTGATTTGCAGGTAAATCCAATCCAAGCAAGTTGCCATTTCAATGTGGCTTCACTGTTGAAGCATAATTTTCATATTCTATGCAATTGTTTTCTTATAACATGGAATAATGACTTTGCATATGCAGAGAAACATGATCTTCTTCTATTTATCCCCCTTCATCCCTTCTTCATCGCCCGACGGAATTGTTTCATGATCCTCTCGAAACACGCAAGATATGATTAATGCCACTTGAAAGAGCCATTTGAATGAGCTTAGACACTCTGCAACAGTGTATTTGGCAGAATTCTACATGTTTAAAGGCAACAATCTTCCAAGAGTTTTCAAGTACGGGTAGCTCACCCTCTGTATTGTATAGCTGTCGGTGGCGAGCTAATTTCCAGTGTCAGCAACAATGATGATGATACCTCCTTGATAACACCTGTGATTGCTCCTGCCCTTTGTGTTTGCTTTCTTTTATATTGTTTTCAAAATATTATTTTTGGTTTTCGATATGATACTCATTGCCTAGAAGCTATACTCATTGCATTAACTCTTGTCAGTTCATATTATCATTGCCGAGAGACGAGAGTAGTACTTTCCGAGAGGACTTGACAGACAATCAGAGCCAGACTGCCAGACCCGAGATAATAAGTACGTGTATTACCACTACAGAACTAGAGTTACTAGACCTGTTGACGCAACAACTAGATATATATATATATATATATTTCTAACTCTCTTAGCTTTAGTTCTTTAACAACTATGGTAAGACTAAAGCTAATACTAATTAGCTTTATCTAAAAAGCCTGACTCTCACTATCTGTAGTTCAACCTGACAAATGATTGGTTACTCTATTGTTTCTACTATTATAAACGAGAAAAGGAAAGGTTAGCTCCCATAGTTTACACCTGAAGACAATACATATGATACTCACATATATACATGATACTCACATATCTATACATTTTAATGTGTGATAATTGCATATATGTGTTTCACTTTGCCATTGTAATTTGTAACTCTAATAAACATGATAGCTTTGAATAGTGACCTTCCATATTCATTTCATAAGTTTCTTTCTCCCTATAAGCATGAACTCAGAGGGAAGAGACAATTAACTTAAGGAAGACTCTAAGGCCTTACTCCATGGAACTCACTCTACAGACAAAAGAAGCTACTAGTCTAAAGTGCAAGTAGTACAACTACTATCGAAACTAAGTCTTGTATAGTAGAGCTAGTGGTAAGGCAAGTATTATAACTTACTCTATGTGTCATCTAGGAGTTGATCCCAGGTAGGTGGCAATGTCGGTAGTAGATCTGCTTGCCAAGTATCAATTCCAGGTAGGAGGTGTCGATCCAAGTGTTGAGGCAATTGGATCCTTAGCTTTCTTTCAACTTGATTTTATCTCACTCCCAATATGACGTCAAATCTCATGTCCCAATCTTTCGTACCCCTCATATCACAATCTCACATACCGATAAGAGGTCACATCTAAAAAGACACCCTACAACCTCTTCCTCAACCCTTGATAGTTACAATAAAAGAGTTTTTTGAGGATAATTTCTAGGAGTAATAACACGTTGCATATTTAGCAAGTGGAGTACCTAACGCTTGTCAATAAACATGTTGATTATTCTTGAAATTCACCACCTATTGACTATAAATGATGGTTAAAATAAAGTGTTCGAAGTAAAGAGCACAAATCAATTTTATTTATTTACCACTAATAATTATATCTTGAAACAAAAAGACTCATAGCAATTAACCGAGCAGATCCAGAACCAAAAACATAGGTTTCATTGGAAAAGTACGTTGAGAGTATTAAATAAGTGGTCGTTGAGTCTCTAAATCTTTGTCCGATTATGGTTATATCTCCAGAAGGATCATTCCAGGGCTGTGAGGAGTTCACAGGCTCACGCTTCTACATTATATATGCAATAAATTTATGTCAGCATGACAGGGCTCATTGTTTTACTAGCATTACTTCACAAACATGAAATGTTTGTATAAAATTTTTCTTGTATAAAAGTTTTCTATTGAGTTTCCACCTACACACCATGCAAACCTATAGCACCATGCCACCTACACACCATGCAAACCTACATCGCCTTTCTCATGCCACCGTGCCCACGTGTTCATTCTTTGTCCTTTAAAAACGGTCCTGGACAATCATGCCACAGTGCCTACGTGTTCGTTCTTTGTCCTTTAAAAATGGTCCTGGACATGGAACAATAGATTTCCAAACAATAGTTTTCCTTGAAAGAATGATTAGTTTTTATATTTGCATAATTCAGCAAGTATTATTGTTATCATTAAACTTGAAAGATGAAAATCAACATGACACTTCTTATTTATGCAGAAGCCCAACAACACTAGATTTCTACCTCTCCCTGGTAGGGACTTGTTGCTAAGAAACTCCCCTTGTTTGTTATTGAACTAAGTAGATATCGTGTCCCATTTTTTGTTTTTCCTTTATCTATGTACAATATATCTAAACCAAATTCAACTTATTATTTGTTATTGAACTAAGTAGATATCTTGTCCCATTTTTAGTTTTAATTTTTTTTAAATAAAAATATATTTTAATTTATAAAATTCATAAGGTTTTATTTTTAATTAGTTGGAAATATTGATAAGATTGTTTCAATTTGGTTTTGATCCTTTTTGTCAAATAAAAAATTTCTCTTAAAGTATTTCACATTTTAATATAATTATAAATATATAATAAAATTATTGTTATTGT
>ML811061.1:99463-111901 GCA_009831015.1 Picea engelmannii
GAATCAATATGAGAAATTATACCACTTTTAACCAAAATATATAAAATTCAACTTTATTAGAAGTATATCATCAATATACCATCTACAATTACATTCAATATATCATGAGAATATAAACATAAGCAACATCACATCGCATCAAATACATAGTACACCATAATTTACGTGGAAACCCAAATGGGAAAAAAACACATAATTCCTTCTTATATATTTTCAACAATACATTCATTGGAAGCCCCAACTTCCCAATTATCTAGCTGCAACTAGGAGAATACGACCCCCTCTTTACAGGATTCAACCTAAAGGAAGCTACCACTCCATGAATTCTCTGGCTCCAACTAGAAGGAGGTGACAACCCCTTTATTCTCAGGATCCAATTTGAAGGAAGCTCCAAGTGCTTGTGTTCTCTAGTTCCAACCAGAAGGAGGATACAACCCCTTGATTCTCAGGCTCCAACCTTAAGGAATCTCCAACTCCCTATGTTCTCTGACACCAACTGGAAGGAGGCTACAACCCCCTTTCCTTGCCCCATCTTGTTGCCCTGAAATATAAGTGTATACCCAATTGTCACTACCACAATCACTTCCACTGCCACTGTCATTGCCATTATCGCATCAAATTGTAACCTCCCAACCTGTCAATGTATCTAAACTATCACTATCACTACCACTATGACATCAACATTTAACATGTCAATGTATTCAGCATGTCACTATCACTACCACTTTCACATCAACCTATCACTATCAACCTATTACATCAAATTGCAATTGCCACTTTCATTGTCACTGACATACCATCATCAACCTGTTACCATTGTTGATACTCAACATCAAAACAACTACATTCTCTCACATGGATACCATCACCAAACCATGTAGATCAACCATGCATCAATCATGCACCAACACCTATACCAAACAATGCATCAACCATGCACCAAAACTTGTACCAAATTATGCATCAACCATGCACCAAAACCTATACCAAATTGTGCATCAACAATGTTTTAAGATTAATGTTGTTATTAGATTATTTTCAATTTACTAGAGCATTTCCAAAAAAACAACATAAAGAGGATCACTGAAAGAAACACAATCACAAGGTACGCAACATTTTATCCTGGGAAACCCTCATGGGGGAGAAAACCCAAAAAAACTTCCTCAATAATAGATTTCCAATACAATGCCAAGACTTAAGACCAAAACACCAAAGATAAACCAACATTGAGTATGCACCTCTCTTCTCCTTCCTCCTGCAATTGCAACTTCCTTCAATAGAAGTGCACTGGATGAGTGAGTGAGTGAATGAATAAGTGAGGCGCCCTACTCACTTATAAATACTTTTTGAGGAGGAGCTAGGGTTATGTCTCTTCACTTAGTAGGGCCGATTTCTTCCAAGAGTGGTTAAAACCACTTTATAAACCCTAGGGGCCGAATTTACAAATATCACCATATAAATATGGTTTGACCAATCCACAAAAGGGGATTTGGTCTTATACAAGACTTGACATGATCAATCCACAAAAGGGGATTTTATCTATAAGATAATAACTCAAATATAATTATCATAGTCTTCAAAGTTACAATATTTCAACACTCCCCCTTAATGAGAAGGGTATTCTATTGACATAACCCAATACAACATCATCAAGAGAGAGAGAGGGCATCATCATCATCATCAACATCTAGAACACTAACTGACACATCTACAAATCATTGAAAGTTTTTTCTCATCATTAATATCATCATCGTTCACAGCATGGAGTTGGAGTAGCATCATCATCATCATCAACATGAAGTTGAAACATCAAAATCAATTAGCATAAAGATAGAACAACAATATCACCAAGCTGAGGCTAGTACACCATCATCAACAACACAAGGATGATACACCATCATCAACAACACGAGGCTGATACAACATCATCAACAACATGAGGCTGAAGCGACAACAACATCAGCACGAGGCCAAGACAACAAAATCATCATATGGAAACAGAATGAGGTAGGTGAAACAACAAAATTTTGTGGTACTCTGACAAACCATCCTTACCGGACCTTCGCGATCTACCCATGAATCATAAGATTCCCTAGGATATAAAATCATAACAAGCTACAAGTCGTACTCTGACAGATCGTCCTTTATAGACCTTTGGGATTTGCCCAGGAATCATAAGATTCCCTAGGATATAAAATCCTAATGGAGCTACCACTACTGACTACAGCTGAAATATACATGAAAAAGTACTCTGACAAACTGTCCTTACCGAACCTTCAGGATCTTCCCAGGGATGATCAATCCCCTAGGATATAAAATCCTAACGGAGCTACCTGTTGTTGGTCAGGATACTATAATATCATCAATATCACTCCCCCTTCCGAGGGAGGTCCTTTCGAGCAACACCAAGCTTGTCTCAGAAGTACTCAAACTTCACATGAGACAAATGCTTGGTCAACAAACTTGAAACTGGCTCATTTGTGCTAACATATTCGAGCTTGATAGCTCCCCTCTGCACCATATCATGAATGTAGTGATATTGTATCTCTATGTTCTTTGAATTATCATGGAACATTAGGTTCTTCGTCATATTTATACAACTCCGGTTATCACAAAGAATCACGGTGGCTTCCATCTCCAAATCGAATAGACCTGTCAACAACTTTCGAAGCCATATTTCTTTACAACTAGCGAAACATGATACAATATATTCTGCTTTTTCCATGCTGAGAGAAATACTGGATTGCTTCCTAATTTTCCATGAAGTCATGGCTGACCCTAGACTGAAACAACATCTTGAAGTGCTCTTTCTATCAGAAGCACTTCCAGCCCAATTTGAATCAGTATAACCATACAATCTGAAGTCATGATCTCTAGTATAACAGAGACCATAATCCAACATACCCTTAAGGTATCTCATGACATGATTTGTAGCTATAGCGTGAACACATCTGGGTTCTACTAGATACTGACTCAAGGTGTTCACAACAAAGGATATATTTGGCCTGGTATTCGTCAAATACATCAATGAACCAATAATATGTCTATATAGAGTAGCATCAACCAAATCTGATGAAGTATCAACCAG
The DNA here is from genome assembly GCA_009831015.1 of Picea engelmannii. Classification (NCBI taxonomy): domain Eukaryota; kingdom Viridiplantae; phylum Streptophyta; class Pinopsida; order Pinales; family Pinaceae; genus Picea; species Picea engelmannii. Next base: position 102,552 of record ML811061.1, read on the forward strand.
GAGCTTCAAATTTGTTTCCATGGGTGTGCTCATGGATTTAAATTCCAACATGTCAAACCTCTTAATTATTTCAACTACATACTTCCCTTGTTTAAGGAATATCTTCTCTGGGCTCTGCCAAACTTCATGACCTAAGAAATAATGCATCAGACCTAGGTCTTTCATATCAAACTCTGCAAAGATCTTCTTCTTACAATCTGTGATGATATTTTCTTCTCATGTTAAGAATAAGTCATCCACATATAGTAGCAATATAAATGTATCATCATTCATAACCTTGAAGTAATGGTTAGAATCAACTTTACTCTTGGTAAAGCCCAAGCTCGTCAGGAAACTATTAATTCTGCCATACCAATTTGTAGGAGCTTGCTTCAACCCATACAGAGCTTTCTTCAACATACATACATGAGTCTTTCTATCTTCAACTTCAAACCATTGTGGTTGTTCTATATACACTTCTTCTTCAATAACACCATTTAAGAAGGATGTTTTCACATCCATCTGGTGTAAATTCAACTTCATCTTGGCTGCAAGAGCTATGATGGTTCTGACATAAGTGTATCTTTCTACATGAGCAAATGTCTCTTCATAATCAATACCTTCCTTTTGAGAAAAAACACGAGCCATAAATATTGCTTTATGTTTTTCAATACCTCTGTATGCTGCAAGTTTTATCTTGTGTATCCACTTGGAAGATACCACATATTTTTTCTTTGGTCCGGGAACTACTTCCCATACATCATTATTTATAATGGATTCATATTCTTCTGTCATGGAATCAACCCATTCTTTCTTCTGAGTGGCTTCTTCAAAGAAAGTAGGTTCCTTTTCTATGAGATCACACATCAGAACCATATAACTAGAGAATGGCTTAGGTTTCTTTCTTTGTCTCATGGTTCCTTATGGGGCACCATACTTCTCTACATATTAAATAAGTTCCCTTTCCCAAGTTGGTTTTCTCTTATGAGGGATTTTCATCTAGGGAGGTTCTTGAGATTCCATCATATCATGATCTTCTGGAATCTCATCATCGAGGGTAACTGTAACTTCCTTCACTAGTTTTGTAAATTTGGGAGCTACAATTTCTTCTTCATATACTTCTTCAAGCTGGCATTTCCTTTATCTTTTGATTGTTTCATATTCATCAAAGGTTACATATCTATTGATCTCAATATGATGGTAACCTGGTATGTGTTGAGGAAAAGGTATGAATTACCTTGCTCAATCATTTTCAGATCTTGTCTGGCTAGGAAAAGATAGTTGGGAATGTCACCCGAGGGTTTATAGCCTCAAAATATTCTCTCAATATGTGATTATTAATTACAAGGACCGAGGATGATTTATAGTTTAAATATGTTGCAAAAATAAAATAAAACAATTTCTGGAATATACACAGATTTGCAATTAAGTAAACATGGAGATCAAAAAGCGAAATGTAACTAAGTCACAAATACACATATATGAGACATAATAGCAATATGATTTTATTTCACTCTGAGATATCAAAAATGTCTTCTCTTTACAAAACCCTTGTGAGAGCATGGGCCAATGTCTGACTTAGAGATCTTCGATGAACACCATACAAAAAGACTCCGACAGTAAAGTAAAAATGAAATTAATAATCTGGATTAGCTTGCCACAAACTGCTATCAATTTGACTCTGCAAGATATCCTTTATCATCCATGAAGCTTAATCCACAAATAGACAAGAATACACAGACTATTAAGGATGGATCAACACCTCTAAAACAAGCATCTAAAAATTGTGGTTCAGTCTTGAACCTTGTTGTCTACAATAAGACCCTATTGTCAAGAAGAGAGTTAGGCTTTGAATAAAATCAGAAATGAATGAAAACTGAAACTATCTCATGAACTAAAGAAAAAACCTTAGTATTTATTTTCTCCTTCTATTCTCCTCTTCTCTTCTTCTCATTCATCCTTTTATTGTTTCCAAATACATTGAAGTAGTTCAACTACTTTCTTTAGTTAAGTTGATTTAACTTAACTAATTAGTTTAGAAGAAATAAATAATAATAATATAGTTAAGGGTATTAATTAATAATAACTAGGTAGGTGGGAACCCTTGTGACTACCGTCATTTTTTCCTTTTAGTACTCAAAAAAATATAATTTAAAAACCATATTCGCCACTTTGTGAGGCCATTTTCCCTTTTTCACTGATGTTTCCCTTATACTTCTCAGAAGTAGCCTGTGGTTGATTGGACCCTTGGGGTTGTATCTTGTTGATCACATGGGAGCAATCATCCTTCAAATGCATGTAGGAAGACACAGATTTCAAGGAATTATTGGAGGGGGAAGAAGGAGAGGGAGCTGCCTTTCCCTTGTCATGCACAAGTTGGGGAATATCAATTTTTAGTCTCTTACTGGCATGTGAGGACTGAACTGGCGAAACAACATGAGAAATCTGGACATTGGGATTGAAAGGTAGTGGAAAAAGTAATGGCATAGTGGGCCAACCATGATGTTGAGAGACAAGTGGGTTAATGATCTCTTTCCAACCATCATTTGCAGAGACTTCAGGCTACAAAGAAACATGTGGAGGAACGAGAATGCTAGGGATGTTCTAAGGGTGTTGAAAAGGGGGTGTTTCTGGTCGAGGGTGCATTATTCCATGGCCAATGCAATTAAAGAACCCAACTTGGAAAAACTAGTTCAATTCTTGAGGATCAACGTCAAAATGGATAGAAAATCTAGTCCTCCTATGACCTCAGTTGCAATTTCCCTTGCCTCCGTTATTTTGGCCATTGCTACCTCTACTGAAAAAGCTCACCTTGTAGCAACAATTCCTCAGTAATGAAACTCTTAATAAACCATACATGACACTCTACTTACATGAATAAAAAATTAGCTCACAATTGACACGAGATACATGAAAATCCATTCATTAATTGCCTAGTGAAGAGGGGGTGATAGGGTTCATGGGAAATATGGAGGTAGTGTAATTAGTGAAAAATGGTATAATGATATGGGATCAATTTATGAATATTGTTCAATCAATTAACCAAAAATCTAATTGTGTATAAAAAAAATTAAAATATCAGTCATCATTCCTTGCTATGTTATCCCTTTGTGGCTTCTACACAGACTTTTCCTTTTAAATTTATGTCACAGAACAAGGATGCAATAAGTGAAAATTGGGATTATAAGGGGAATTTAATTAGAGAAAAATGATAGAATGATAGGGAATCAATATGGATATTGTTAAAGTGAAACAAATCAAAACATGTTATCTCAAACACAATTAAAACATATCTCTGTCTAGACTTTCCATGTTTAACAAGTATTCCTCTTCCAAAACAATAATTAAAACTGGTACTTTCTTTGAAAAATTGGCTTGCTGGCTTCCAATTATTTACACAATAATCTATATGCACATAAATATTTAACTACAATAATTATTGTATCCACATTATCATAATATGACAGTCATAACGAACAACATCGTAATCATTGTAGGAAACAACAATAGCTTTTGAGACACGACCATAACATTTACCCCAATACTTAATCCTTTAAAACCAATAGGGACACACACAACGTTTACAACAACCCATATTCATTGTTTAATTAACCATTGTTCAACGCAATTAATTCTGGACATCATCACTCTTATTCGGGCCTCAAAATTTTCGAAAATAGGTACCCCTTTTGTAAACAATAAACATAATGATTGAACCCAAAAAAAAATCAATACTTTGAGCACAAGCTTCAAATAGATAGGTGGGTATAGATCCCTTCCAGAATTACCAAACAAGGGACCCAACAAAATCGTGCCCAAGTAACCGAGCACGCACAATGCTTCCATCAACCTCAAAATGGAGTAAATACGATCTCAATGTAATATTCAGGTTTTAAGATAGCAAGTGGAAGAGACAACAGGTGGTTCGACCAGAGAGTTTCGCATTTGAATGGCACATACAACTCATTCCCTAGGTGCCCTATCATAATCTACCACAGAACAATAACATGCAATAATTCTCTCGGTTGTATGGGATTCAAAACAACAGACCGCAACTTTCTACAAAAAAACAAATGAAGCCAACCCCTTTAAACAACATTGTGTAATGAGTGACCAAATATAACCCCGTGCCCAACCAAAAAGCATGAATAATGATTTCATCAAATTCTGGGTAGCATTGTCTTCATACTGTGTAATGTTTACCAGGAAATGGTGACGGTCGGGTCATATCAAGCAAGCCAACAATTGAGGTTTTTGCCAAGACAAGGCATGAAATGCTTCAATCATAGTTCACATAAAAACCCAGAAGTTCAAAACATGGCGTGGGTACACTAGTCACAAAGACGAGTAATGTCAATCCATAGGTGGGGTATTTGCAAAGCCAAGAGTTTAGGCGAGCTGCGATAACCAATTTCAAAAGAGATACCAAACCCGAAAACAGATCCATGACAATGTTGGCTAAACCCCAACTGTTACTCAACAGTTCCCTATGAATAATTACACACAGCAAGGACCTGTGACCAACCTTGATGCCAACAACCTCATAATGAAAACCACAATAAACCAAGGATGCAAATAATATACAGTTCCAAAAACATCGTAACAGCTTGAGAAATACACAGACCACAAGTAACTAGAGCCAACATTTGATTCAAAGGGCAGAGTAACTATCATGAATGGAGAAGTAAGAAAACCCATACCTAGAAAATTTTGTGCGAGGAGAGAAACCAAGACTGTATACTTCCTCCACGACCAAGCAAGGCAGAGCAACAACAACTACCAGGGCCAAAAAAATGCAAGAATGACTAGGGTGACAGGCTCGAGGGGAGTTTGAGTGACGTGCATTTACAGCACGTTGCTTCTCCACTCAGTTCTTCATTCAATTCCTAGTACGAGCCAAGACAAATAGCCAACTCACCATAGCACTACATTCAAGCCATTAATCGACCAAAAATCAAACTTTCCATATTACTTTTTCAAAGTGCATGATAGTCCAAAGTGTGCCACCCCCTTGCCAATATCAAACTTATACAAATGACAATTGTGATAGGAACACAACCCATTATGCAACTCAAACAATACGCATAACCATAGTAGCAAGGGTCAAGACCACCCAAAACTTTGCAATGAGGAATACATAGTATCAACATCAAAATTGTAGTGTAACTCTTTCATCCAAAAGGGAAACATTATCATACTTTATGAGGGATTATCCAAACCATTTAACTCCATGTTTTAATCACCAACCACCACATATTACCATAAACATTTTAAACCATGATTTGAAACAAATGAATTGTAGAAAATTGTGTCGCTACCATCACATACACAAAAAAAGATAAGTGTTTCTTATCCACCATATTCCAATGAGTATACAAGGGGGTCCCACCTACTAGAATATTGTTAATATAGATAAATAATAAATCTTAGCAATCATTTGTGAGCATAGTATTCATCGTTGCGCTTTTAAGCGTAAAAAAACTGGCGAATCCATAGGAAAATCTATTTACAATAGATTAAGAACTCAGAATGTCTATTTTTACATACCAGGTGAATCATAGATCAAAATGTTATTTACCAAAATGATTATGCAACAGGGGGAGTGAGGCAGTTTAAGGGAAAAACTGATCTGGGACTTTGGGAATAGCTCATGAAAAGTGTTAGATATGAGGGGCTTGTTCCTGTATGCATAACATTTGATTGGTCACAGTGAAAGTGTTCATTGTTTTAAGGAAAACAATTTGGTATGCTCTTCTTGAATCTCAGGGTGGAGGGAAGAAAGGAAAAACATAAAGTAGGGGTGAAAATCCAATTATCTATCTTACAACAATAATGGAAGCAGAGAGTAGTTTCAGTGATGTCTACAAGGGGGACATCATGACATTTGTGTAATTTGATTTTTATTGACCAAAAATACTTATAGAATAGCATCGTTGTGGCGAAACGGATCCAAATTTTATTTCTGAGAATCAAAAAGGAAAATGATAAAATAAAAACAGTGGAAACAAAACAACAGAAAAAGAAAAACAACAAGGCAAAATCAAAGTAGTGAAACATAAAACTATAATACAACAGTGACTTTCATGCAGTGTTCAACCTTCAAACTGGTTCTGCATAGTGTTTCAAGTGGAAACCATTGATACTATAGGAAAATAATCGCTCTTCCAAGTCCTTTAGAAGATAAGAATTTGCGCCTAGGACAAACGCGATTTTAAACGGACCCAGCCATAATTTTTGAGACTTTGAATTCGTTCCTTTGTTAGCATGGATTGAATCCCAAAGAAAGACTTTCTCATTTACTTTAAACCTGACAGCTTTTGTGCTTTTGTTGAAATATTTCTTCACGATTTCTTGTCGTCTTCTTATTTTTTCCAAGGCAAACATTATTTGTTCCTCTAAGGCTAACAGGGCATTTATCCTTTGAGGGACATTAGAAGAATTTAATTCTTCGATCTGTAGCATCAGTCGTAGAGAAGAAATTTCAATTTCAGTAGGAAAAATAGCTTCTTGACCATAAACAAGATGAAAGGGAGTGCAACATGTGCTTACCTTGGTAGTAGTGCAATATTCCCAAAGGGCGTAAGTGAAGAGAGTGTGCCATTGACGAGGCTTATCTTCAATGAGCCTCTTGATGATCCTAACTAGATTTTTATTAGTAGACTTGGCTTGCCCATTTCCTTGAGGGTAATAAGCTAATGAGATGAAATGTTTGACTCCCATCTTGCTTAGAAACTAAGTCAACTTAGCAAAAATTAAAGTGGGACCATTGTCTATAATAATTTCTAAAGGAATTCCAAATCTGGAGAAATATTAGTCTCAAGGAAAGAAATAACCTATTCATCCTGTGTGTGTTTAAGTGGGACAACCTCAGTCCATTTAGTGAAATAATATGTGGTTGTCAAGATAAAAATATTCCCTGCTGAATATGGAGGGTTAATAATGTTGGATCATGTTGCCATTGATGTCAAATGATTGATGTCAAAGGGTTGATGTCAAAGGAACAATGTCTTTTCACAGCATACTGATGTAATATGTATTGTCCTTGATGTGAATGGATTGATGTCAAGTGGAATCATAGTCATATGATGTCATGCATAGATGAAGATGGATCAATGAGTTGTCATTAATATATGATGCATAGATGAAGATTAATCATAGTCACATGATGTCATGCATAGATGAAGATAGATCTATGAGGTGTCATTGATATATGATGCATAGAGGAGGATGGATCAAAAAGTTGTCATTGATATATGATGCATAGATGAAGATGGATCGATGTGGCTTCGTTGATATATGATGCATAGTTGGATTGATATAAATATGACTCATTATTTTATTTATAAGGATTAAAAATGGATGAACTACAAAGTGGTCCCATTATGGTGAAACCCCTCACGGGAAGACACTTTGTGATTGAGTTATCCTAGAAGTATGGTTAGAGAAACCATACTTAAATGTGGAATAATGAGATGAAGACTAGAGAATTTGTCAGTGAAACTATCCTAGATGGATAGTGCTTGTCATGCCATTTCCAGTGGCATGTGGAACGTCACATAACTCTTCACGGTTTAAGAGTTATGGTGTTACGAAGTTGAAGGACCCTCATATGTTGGCTTGAACCCCCAAAAGGTCAAAGAAGTCAAAGTGCTTGCAAAGAAGGAGGATTATTTAAATAATAAAGTGAGGTGTAAAAATCAAGAGGACTATTTAAATAATAAATTGAAGTGACAAAGTCAAGGAGGATTATTTAAATAATAAAGTAAAATGGAGAACTTTCTAATTATGGAAAGTGGTTAACCCTAAAATAAGGAAAACGGGTTAAGTGGTCAAGTGGCTATTGGATACAATGACAAGTGGAAAATTGGGCAAAGTTGGACATAAGTGACTATGTGGATAAAGTGACCTAGAAGAAGCTTCTAAGGAAGCTACTTGGAGAGTATAAATAAGAGGCAAGGGTCTCTTGTGAATATTATCTCTTGAGCATATAATGAAGATCTATTCTGAGAGAGAGATTGACTGGAGGATATCATGGACACATCAAAGTTTTCGTAATTCTGAGATCTTGACGGTGAAAGTTTTAGAAGTTCATAAATCCTAGTTTCTGAAGGAGTACGCGAGCAACAGTGGGCTAGAGAGCATACATACGCGGGATGCAGTGAACTAGAGCATGTACACACGTGAGATAAAGGAAGACAGAGCACGTACAGTTGATGAAGTCATGAAGATTTGAGTGTGAGATGGTGTCAAGTTCATGACAGTTGAAGCAAGTTTCAGATCTACATTCTATGGGCTCAAATCTGCCATAGAAACTCTGGCATGGTTGCATAGTTGTCTTGATGGATACTCTTGCATATTTTATGGTGAATGCTTGAAGCATTCTTGGTATGGTTTTTATGATTTGGTTTGTGTTGGTTGATGGAGAGAGAAACACTCTAATGGTGTCAATACTAATATGATTTCCATTGTATACTTTTTTTCTTATACATGATTAAGTAGCATTCATATTGTATGATTGAGGAGCATGAGTAAGTTGTGGGAGAGCATGGATGTGTTTTGATTGGTTTTGGTTCAGATTGGATAGTGAAATACATAAGTGAATGTGACTGAAGGTTGCAGAGGATCTGAGTTTTTCATGGAGAGAAAACCCTAATTTCTAAGAAGGCATACACAGGCTGTAGTACAGACAAGCCACATACATACACGAGCTATACTACTGCTAGGGTGCATACATACGCATTCTGCACTACTGACAGGTCACGTACTTGTTGACATATTAGTATTTGTTGAGGATTTATTCCTCTTCTCAGTTGGTGCTGAGTTGTGTAAGTTGAGTCTTGCATTATAGAGTCGGTGCTCTTATGGAGTTGTAACTTTATTTAGTTGTTGTTGATAACCCAAGGATTGTAGTCCGTAATAAAAATAAAATTGTACATATATCTTGTGTTCTTTGTGTTTCTTGTGGTGATGACTTGTTAATTATATATGTTGATTTTATCTATTGTTGATATATGTTCACATTTGACTGGTTATAAATGACAGTAATAAGTGATGAATAAATGGTGATTGTTAACTAAGGAGTTTTGTGAAAAGGGAAAATTTAGAAAAAGAGCACCACACTCATTCACCCCCCCCTGTAAGTGTGGTCGGTGTGTCCAACAATTGGTATTAGAGAAGGCCTTCACTATAAGACTTAACAAGCTTGGATGAGATCCATGGACACAAAAATGGATGATGAAATTCCAATCCTTGATGAGAAAAATTATTCTACATGGAGAATAGAAATGAAAGTGCACTTGAAGTAAATAGGAGTGGGTATTTGGAAGGCAACTATTGGTGGATCAGTTCCTTTGAAGAACAAGTCAAAGTTT
>ML811061.1:120422-157903 GCA_009831015.1 Picea engelmannii
CCATGAGTGATATGACACTTGTTTGTGGCACATGGTTGGCATATTGGTAGGAGCATATGGATGATACACAGTTGGCACATGTTATTGGCATATGGTTGATACACTCCATTGGTGATATCTTATGACATATTGTATGATATTTATGTACATTGGTGTTGTGCATGGTTGGAACATTGTATGGTGTTGATGTACATGGGTGTTGTGCATGTTTGGCACACAATTTGGTACATGATGTACTTGGTTGATGTTTTGTTCATGATTCTCTATTTCATTGTTGACATATATTTTGATTCATGATGTATGGTATGGCACAAGTTTGATGCATGGAAAATTCCAAGGATCGTCATAGAAAGAGTGATTGATCTATGTTTCGGTTGAGAAGTATCATTTGCAATAGAAGCATATTGCAGTGGTAGCATATTGTTTATATTGCAGAGAATATAGGGGGATACATACCCATATGGGGAGTCATTCTTCTTCCCATGATTCCAAGAGGAGATATTTATCATATGCAGAGGAAAGAGGCATGGTTCTAGGGGGAGCATTGGTCATAGGGATGCATACATGGTTCCAGAGGTAGCAAGAGCTATATATATATAGCATTACATCAAAGTGATATCCCTTGTTCAAAAGGGAAGAGATTATTCAAAGGAAGACCAAAGGAATTCAGACAGGGGGAGAAGCCCCAAGGGGATAATGACCCTTTTCCATTGATTTCAAAGGGGGAGAGATAATCACATTGATGTGATTAATATGACTATTGATGTAGAGAAATTTTGTGTCTACATGTTGCCATCAATGATTGGTGTTGACATCAATGTTGGTATTTCCATCAATGCCAAAGGGGGATATTGTTGGATATGTTGTCATTGATGTCAAATGATTGATGTCAAAGGGCTAATTTATTGATTGATTGATGTCAAAGGTTTGATGTCAAAGGATTGATGTCAAAGGAACAATGTCTTGTCATAGCATAATGATGTAATATGTATTGTCCTTGTTGTTTATGGATTGATGTCAAGTGGAATCATAGTCATATGATGTCATGCATGGATGAATATGGATCAATGGGTTGTCATTAATATATGATGCATAGATGAAGATGAATCATAGTCACATAATGTCATGCATAGATGAAGATGGATCAATGAGGTGTCATTGATATATGATGCATGGATGAAGATGGATCAATATGTTGTCATTGATATATGATGCATAGATGAAGATGGATCGATGTGGCTTCATTGATATATGATGCACAGTTGGATTGATATAAATATGACTCATCATTGTCTTGATAAGGAGTGAAAATGGATGAACTCCAAAGTGGTCCCCTTATGCTGAAATCCCTCATGGGAAGACGCTTTGCGATTGATTTATCCTAGAAGTATGGTTAGAGATACCATACTTAACTGTGGAATAATGAGATGATGATCAGAGAATTTTTCAGTGAAAATATCCTAGATGTATAGTGCTTGTTATGCCATTTCCGGTGGTATGTGTAACATCACATAACTCCTTACGGTTTGAGAGTTATGGCCTTACAAAGTTGAAGGACCCTCATATGTTGGCTTGAACCCCCAAAAGGTCAAAGAAGTCAAAGTGCTTGCAAAGAAGGAGGATTATTTAAATAATAAAGTGAGGTGACAAAATCAAGAGGAGTATTTAAATAATAAAGTGAAGTGACAAAGTCAAGGAGGATTATTTAAATAATAAAGTAAAATGGAGAACTTTCTAATTATTGAAAGTGGTTAACCCTAAAATAAGGAAAATGGGTTAAGTGGTCAAGTGGCTATTGGATACATGGACAAGTGGAAAATTGGGCAAAGTTGGACATAAGTGACTATGTGGACAAAGTGACCTAGAAGAAGCTTCTAAGGAAGCTATTGGGAGAGTATAAATAAGAGGCAAGGGTCTCTTGTGAATAGTATCTCTTGAGCATATAGTGAAGATCTATTCTGAGAGAGATTGACTAGAGGATCTCATGGATGCATCAAAGTTTTCATAAGTCTGAGATCTTGACGGTGAAAGTTTCGAAAGTTCAGAAACCCTAGTTTCTGAAGGAGTATGTGAGAAACAGTGGGCCAGAGAGTGTACATACACAGGCTGTAGTGAGCTAGAGCGCGTACACATGCGGGCTAAAGGAAGACAGTGTGCGTACAATTGATGAAATCATGAAGATTTGAGTGTGAGATGGTTCCAAGTTCGTGACGGCTGAAGCAAGTTTCATATCTGCATTCTATGGGCTCAGATATACCATAGCAACTTTGGTATGGTTACATAGTTGTCTTGATGGATACTCTTGCATATTGTATGGTTAATGCTTGAAGCATTATTGGTATGGCTATTATGATTTGGTTTGTGTTGGTTGATGGAGTGAGCAACACTCTAATGGTGTCAGTACTGATATGATTTCCATATTATACTTTCTTCTTATACATGATTAAGTAGCATTCATATTGTATGATTGAGGAGCATGAGTAAGTTGTGGGAGAGCATGGATGTGTTGTGATTGGTTCTGGTTCAGATCGGACAGTGAAAGATGGAAGTGAATGTGATTGAAGGTTGCAGAGGATCTGAGCTTTTCATGGAGAGAAAACCCTAATTGCTCAGAAGGAAAATGCAGGCTGTAGTACAGGTAGGCTGCATACATACGTGATTTGTAATACTGGTAGGGCATGTACATATGCGTTCTGCACTACTGATAGGTCGCGTGCCTATTGACAGATTGGCATTTGTTTAGGATCGATTCCTCTTCTCAGTTGGTGTTGATTTGTGTAAGTTGAGTCTTGTATTATAGAGTCAGTGCTTTTGTGGAGTTGCAACTCTATTTAGTTGTTGCTGATAACCCAAGGATTGTAGTCCATAATAAAAAGAAAATTGTATAGAGGATTTGAGTTTTTCATGGAGAGAAAACCCTAATTGCTTAGAAGGAATACGTAGGTTGTAGTACAGACAGGCCGCATACATATGCGAGTTGTACTACTGGTAGGGCACATACATACGCATTATGCACTACTGACAGACCACGTACCTATTGACAGATTGGTATCTATTGAAAATTGATTCCTCTTCTCAGTTGGCACTGAGTTGTGTAAGTTGAGTCTTGCATTATAGAGTTGGTGATCTTGTGGAGTTGTAACTCTATTCAGTTGTTGTTCATAACCCAAGGATTGTAGTCCGTAATAAAAATAAAATTGTACATATATCTTGTGTTCTTTGCATTCCTTGTGGTGATGACTTGTTAATGATATATGTTGGTGTTATCTGTTGCTGATATATGTTCACATTTAACTGGTTATAAATGACAGTAATAAGTGATGAATAAATGGTGATTACTAAATAAGGATTTTTGTGAAAAGGGAAAGTTTGAAAAAGAGCACCACACTCATTCACCCCCCCCCTCTAAGTGTGGTCAGCGTGTCCAACAAATAGGACTGATAAATTCTAAAACCCATTTAGAAAAAGGAAATTCAGGGAGGACAAGTTGCAAAGGCATGGCAGAAAGGCATTCTTTCCTAGCGAATTTCTGGCACTTGTCATTGTATCTTGAAAATTTATAAGAATCCCAAAAAATTGAGGGGTAATAATGACCTTTTTTTATGATCTTAAAAGTAGTTGTTTTCACAAAAAAGTGACCACCTACATGAATAACAAAATTTGAAGATCCATGAGCTCCCTGTAACAATTTCTGGTCTTCCTCATTATTTACACATCGAAGTAATATTCCATCGGCAAATCTTCTGAACAAAAAGTCTCCTAAAATAATATATCTAGAAGATTCAAGATGAAGCCTTCTCTTTTGATGAGTATCTAAATCATCTGGGCATCTCTGATATAACAAGTAATACACCAGATTTTTATACCAGGGATGTTCAGCTACGGGAAGGGTTTGACTCTCAATGTAAAATAGTGTTGAAAGAGGATTATCTTGTTCATCAATTTCTTCACTTTCTTCAGCATGTTGAGCCAAGCGAAGGGATAAGTCTCAACCCTTAATTGTTTTTGAAGTCATGATGGTTAAATAATGCTCTTGGATCTTAGAAATCCAATGTGCAAGCTTCCCTCAAAGATAAGTCTGCGAAAGAAAAAACTTGACAGCAGGCAAAGGGACTTTTACCTGTCTGTGCTTGCCTATAATAAATTGGTGAAATTTCTCCACAGCTTTAACCAGAACAAAAGCATGTTTTTGATATAAGAATACTTAAATCATCATCTAATAAGCTTTGACTCATGTAAGCTATTGGTTTTTCATTATTCTAGTCATCAAATTGTAGGGGAATAGCAGAAACTACTTCCTTAGTGGCATTAGTGTATACGATAAAATCCTTCTCAAAGTCCGGTTTCTCCAAAACCGGTGCGTAACTGATTTCTTTCTTAATCCTTATGAAATAATTTTAGACGTCTTCAGTCCAGGAAAAGGAGTGATATTTACTTAGAAGATTATGAATTGGTTTGACCATTAAAGAAAAATTGGGAACAAATCTATAGACAAAGTTGATAATGCCCATAAAGGCTTGAACCTCCTTTTTGGAAGCGAGGGTAGGAAGGTTCAAAATAGTAGCGATCCTTTTGGGATCTATGTTTATTCCCGAACCAAAAATGATATGACCAAGGATTTTTTCCTTGGTAACTCCAAAAATAGATTTAGAAGGATTTAAATAAATACCGAACTTTTTGCATCGCATCGAAACTTTTCTAAGATGACCAAAATGATCCAACCGGTTTTTTGAATAAACAGTCAAGTCATCAAGATAAACCTAGATAATCTTACTAATAAAATCCTCAAAATATATCTGCATAAATATTTCGAAAGTGGCACCTGCATTAGATAATCCAAAAGGCATGCGTTCATAATAAAATGTGCCCCAACGTGTAGTGAAAGTGGTTATATACCTATCAGTCCTTTTCACCTTGATCTAATTATAACCAGAGAAACCATCAAGGACATGATTTGTGACCCTGCAACTTGCTGCAAAATCATTTCCATGTTAGGGAGAGGAAAATGGTCTTTTATGATAGCTCTATTCAATGTGTGAAAATCAACACACAATAGGATCTGACCAGTTGTTTTTCAAATGAGGACCAAATTTGAGACCCACTCTGAATACTTAACTGGGAAACTTATTGCAGATTTCAAAAGTTTTTCCAACTCCTTCCTAATATTAGCTTCAAGTGCAAGGTTAATGGGTCTTTGTTTTTTCCTAACTGGTTTTATCCCTTCCTTAATAGGAATGGCTTGTTGTATGAGAGCAGGATCAAAACCACAAAGATCCTCGTAAGACTGAGAAAAAACATCTTGAAATTCATGAAGTAAAGTAGTGAATTTCATCTTTTCTTCCTCAGTACATTGGGCACCTATCTTAACATTATTGGGGTAATTGGGTGTTCCAATGTTTAGGGAAATGGTTTCACCTACTTTCCTTTTTGACTCCTCTTCTTTATGCATTTTTTTGTTTCCTACATCACTCGATGAAAATGAACTTTCTAGAGGAGTCAAGCCTTTCGAAATTTTGTTGTTTTACATGGATATAATCTCCTTGGGCTTAAATGGTTCATTTTGTATGAAAGCACACATTCCTTCATCACTAGGGAAGACCTACCATGACTCTACATTGTCAGGAATATGAGGACAATACAAATATTGAAAAGTACAATCAAGTCTCTGATGTAGAAGTTGCCGAGTAGGAGACATTGCAAACACAGTTAACCCGCCAACCATTGAATTAAATTTCCTTTTAACATGAGTGATGTTAAATGATAATAGGTTCGAGATAAGCATCCAAACAACTTGGGTGTAGAGTTTCATCAACTTATTTCTAGGATATTATATTTTATGTACAAGGTTTACAACAATTTCATAGTCCCCCAAAAATCAAAGGTGTCCACAACCTAAATTATAAGCATTTTCAATGCCTAGAAATAATGCTTCAAACTTGGTACCGTTATTCGTGCAAGAAAATTCGAGTCTATAAGAAAAGTTGTGAATTTTACCTACAGGTGAGTATAATATAATGCCATCTCCATTACCTTCATTGGAGCATGAACCATTGAAGTGCATGTGCCACATACCATCCTCCAGGTCAATTTGTTCTGGGGCAGTGACACCCTCATCCACAAAGATGGAGTACACTCCTAAGTCCTCCTTGACATAGTTTACATTATTTTGTGGAACACTCCCTCTGTATGGTGAGATTCTTCCTTCCCTCAGGACTATGATATTCTTTCCATTCTGAGGAACAAATAAGTGTGTTCCATCAAGAGAAATATATCCACCTATCAAGTCTTTCCAGTCTCTTCCTAAGAGGATAGAATAGTTACTTACTGGCATGTCAATTACCTAGATGTTGAGGGTTGTCCTTATTTTAGGATGTGCACACAGAACCAAAGTCACGTCTTTGATTTCACCTATAGTAAACTATTGTAGACTGTTATAGGAGAGCATGATTCTAGAATTTTCATTAGTACATGATAAGCCTAGCTCTTCCATAATAATTTTTGACATTACACTTGGGCCCAAACCATCGTCAATTAGGAAACAATGGGCTATTTTATCCATAATTTTTACAGAAATAAAAAATGGATGGGTTTTTACAGGGTGTCTAAATTTATTTACACCTAATTTATTTACAATAGAATCCTCTTCTTTAGCCTCTTCAGAAAGATTGACTATGGTGGAATCTTTTCCTTAAAGTTTTCAAGATGCTTTTGTTTTTTAGGTATGGCAACCATGTCTAGCAGAGTAGCATCGGCCTTGATATTATCCAATTGGTTGAGAATTTTATATTTGGAAGAGGGAAGAGGGGAGGGAACTCCTTGATTGTCTAGAGTCTTGGTAGCCTGCATAATGGAAGCTTGTGAAGATGAGCTTGGACTAGAAGAAGTACGAGGGGGGTCATATTTTCCTTTTGAAACATAGGATTTATTCCTAGAGTTTATGATCATGACATCTTCTGGTTCTACCCAATCTAGAACAATAATGGTGGTTTCAGGATTTTTGCCAAATATTTTATATCTGACACTATTATTTACCTTGCAAGTACTTTCCTCATGATTTTCATCGAAAAAGTTACACCAATTGCGATACATGATGGATTTGGGATGAAAGTTGTTTTCATTGGTATTCCTAAAAGGTGGTGAAGAAGAATATGATGCCCCAGGAGTAAGTGAAGGGACATTTCCATTTCGCTCGTATGATATCATCCGATTGTTCATATCCTGTACAAGTTGTAGGATGGTAGAAATGTTTGTTTCTTTAACCGAGTCCCCTTCGGGGAGACCTGTTCTTTCTAGTTTTTCTTCATATTCTAGACAAGTATGCAAGGAAGAACCAAGGTTATCAATATCCTTTTCTTCAAGCCTATGCCGATAGGGGGAAGGTAGAGAATTATTGTAATGCATAAAAGCAGCTTGGTTATGGGGGCGAATAAGTTTGGGAATTTGATTATATAAATTGGTGAAACGAAGTTTGAAATACTTAATACTGTCAATGTCCTTGTATGCAATGTTATTATATTCCCTCAATTGTTCGGTTGGGCTCTTATACTGCCCATAATTGGACTTAAACCAGTAAAGTAATTCTTCCCAAGTGGAAAGGATTTTGGTAGGGAGATTGAAAAAATGTGTCGTTTATTTCCCTTTAAGAGAGTTGACAAATAGGCACATGAAAGTATCATTATCATTGGCTCCTATATTGTGACAAGCATTAGATAAAGCTACCAAGTGATTGTTTGTAGTGACAGTATTGTTTCTAGAAAACCTAGGTAGATGCTCTTTACATTTTGGTAAAGGAAAAGTAGCAGGCACTAGGTACAAGGGAGAGGATACGTGCCACGTGGTGGTAGTAGCATATTCCTCGAATTGGAAAAAACTATACTTCTTGATAATCTTGGAATGGTTGGTAGTAGATTGGACAGGAACCTGATGGCTATACAAACTACCAATTACTGACGAGGTTGAAGGTTGAGATGATGAGGCACCTCCAGTACCACCAGAGCCACCTGCAGATGCCATGTTGTAAATGATGGGTGTGGGTGTGAAAGGTGAACTAGCCGAATCAGACAAAGTTCTCCTTATAGTACCTTGTTGGGTTTGTTTTCACTCCAAAAAACTCTTCTAGGTTGTAGCTCGAAGATGCCTGGTAACTTAACTATTTTCTTAATGTGGAATATATAATTGGATCAATATGGATAACTACCTCAATGAATGTTACACTTAAGACAGTCTAGGTGTATTCAACATTACAAGGCCTTCAAGAGCTATTATCAGATAGGTTGTGTATCAAATAGAACAAAATCTAATCACATAAACCAGATCACACATATATAAAACAATAGGTATGATGGGTCTACAAACTAGTACAATAGCTTATGATCCTTTGCCAAATAATCAAATAGTGAGATGACAGTCACCTATGGATTATATAAGCATAGACAGAGAATGGCATTCACTCATAAACATAGACAGATAAGAAAGAAGGAATCTGATAACATCAATGAAAGAAGCTTGCAAGTCTCATATATTAAATAAAGTGTCTCAACACAAAATACAATAACCTAGTCTCCAAAATCGAACCCTTATCCTTCAAAAGTTTATGGCTTTACAGCCTTTACATGAGAAATCTAGATCCTAAAAAGTTGGATCGGATTTACTTGAAATAGTAAGTCAAAATCTAGTACAAGAAAATAGGAAGAGATGCTAAAAACTAGGTCAATCTCCTCATCCTTGATGATCTTCGTATATTTCAAAACTTTGACAAGTGTAGAAATCCTTCCAAGGCTGTAGAGTATCCATAGAAGATAAGATAAGTCGAATCTGCTATTTCTGGAAAAAATTGTTTCTGTACCGAGAAAATAGGTATCTAATTCCACGTTTCCACCTTGCTAAACGCCTCAAATATCAAAACAAATCCTTAAATCTAATGTGTTTAGTTATTATCCATCTTTTGAAACCATCCTCAAGGCATCTGATTAAAAAAAACTTGGATCTAGGTGAAACTACAACCTCTCTGCCCCATCTATAACTTTTGGTGGGTAGAAGAGTTAAAATATGATACTGTATGCCACTAAAGGCTCTACTTTCGGTGGCTAATGAACAATGAAATGTCCACCTAAGCCACAGAAACCTGAGATTACAAACAATTCACAAAATTGTAAAATTGCGTTATCTCTGTGCTTTAAGAACTTCAAGGTTGCTCCTCTAGAGTCTTTGTAGTCTGAGCGAGGTTCTCTATGGCTGTTGCTAGGTTATCCATGTCTGAGTGAACTATAGGCTTTGTCTTTTTAAGCATGAGTTTAATATTTGAACACCTAGCAGCCTTATATGCCTTTTGGTTTGCTTGAATTAGTTTTATGTTTTTCTTCTCCAGCTTGACATACATCTTAGCAAGTATATGAAAAGAATCATATAATTCAACATTTCTTTCTACTAGATTTTTATTCCTTCTCTTGATTTCTCTTTCAATAATTTCAAGTTCATATACTTGCCTGAGAAGTTGATTTATATTTTGTGATGAAGACTTCTTTGGTTTGTTGGTTGATGCTTCAACAACTCGCTGGTCTTGATCTCCCTTAGGTACTTGTGAAAGCAAATCTTCATTCTCTGTCATTGGCTCTCCTGTTGGAACTACTTCTATAAGACCTTGCTCTACCACAACTTCCTCATGCTCTATTGCAACAGGATGTTCTTCATCCTCAGAGTCTGTGTAGGGGAGATTTAGGATGTTTTTATCTCTTGGAGGAGATTCTGCTTTCCCTGTATCATGATCGAAATCCAATATTTCCTTAGCTTTCCTAGGCTTAGAAGATGGAGAGGGTTGATCAACTACAACTACAAAGATGTCTCTCCTCTTCCTTTTTCCACTTCTAGGAGTAGAAGACTTATTTGAAGAAGGCTTCTCCTTATCTCCTGACTGAAAGTCTATCTCAAATTCTTTCCAAAAGAGGAAATGATCCCATTTCCTATTACTTCTCTTCAACAGCTCACAAATCATGAGTGTGATTAGGCCATGATGAAAAATCCTTCTCTTAACTTTGCTTGGTTTTGCTTGAACTTTGTAGGTCATTTTCTTCTAGCTCCTATAGAGGTAATAAGGCAAGTTCAAAGTCATTATGCCAGTGAAGTGGTTCATCAATTTGAAATGATAGATCATTACCCTGTAGTATCTACCTTCACAGGTTATATAAAAAAGGATGGCTTTTAACAAGTTCTGCCATTTATCCTCAAGAAAAGACATGAGAATGTCTTTCTTCCAAATTAAACTTTTATGCTCTGGTTTGAGATAAGACCTAAAATCAATATCCTTGGTGACTATAGTCTTAAACCAATTCTCTCCAGTTCTGGGAAGTTTCGTCACCTCTACTATGAGAGCTTCATTTACTATGAATTCATCCTGGCCAATGACAACTTTTCTCCCATCGAAAGTCAGAGCAAAAGCCTCTGCTACCTATTGGTGAGAGCTCTGCAACTTTTCACAAAACATGTAACACCCTGCGTCTTCGAATAGCTGACATACTTTTGGATGTGACTCTAGGTAGCGTATGTCATTTATCTCTTTCCTGAGAGAAGCTACTCCTCTCCTCATCTGCTAAACTGCTCCTGTACACCTATAAATGAAAACTCATGCTTGGGGAAGACCACACAACGCAAATGGAGGAAGGTTATGGCTCAGCTACGACAGAGGCAAAATATGAGGAACATTTACAAGTTGGCCCTAACTTTGAGGGATTTGAAATTAAATGAGGATTTGAAATGGTAATGATTAGAAAATAAATCTCAAAGGGTAGGAGGGTACAAATAGCCACGTGATTTTGCTGGCGCTGAATTTGGAATAATTTAATTAATCGCGCAGATCTCAAATCCTAGATTTTAGGACAGGTGTAAGATAGAGAGGGTTTAGGGTTAAGTAAATCACATCAATATTCATAATGAAACTAAACAACCTCTTACCAAGTAATCATCGACCACTTCCTGTCTTTCTGGTGGCTAATGATTAATCATAATCCTTCAAACTTGACTTTTCATGCATGATGAAGAGATATGCTAGCCTTTTCCAAGCTCATCCACTTTTGGTGGCTAGAGTAGCCCCAAATTTCGTTTTTTAGCTTCTGAAAGCTAAGGCTTTTGATGGCTAATGAAAATTTGAATATTCCACCTAAACCACCAAAACCTGAGATTTGAATTTTTTTTTTAAATGAAAACGAAACCAAATGTTTTTTAAACTTTATTACATGCATAAAGCTCTAAAAAATGAGCCTTAAAAAAATAAAAAATGTATTTTTGAATGACATCCTATCACCTAAAATAAAACAACTTGATTAATTTATTTGAGGAGATAACATTGGCTCCTATTGGGGGTGAAAGCCTCCCTGTGAGGTTTCAAGAACCACAGAACCAATGCCTTTCTTATAAAACAAAAATTCAAACCTATCTACTAGTGTTTCCATTGGGCGTGGACTTATTTTGCAAAAAACAAAAACTGAAAATAAAGTTTACAATGGCAAGGCTTTGAAGCCTTAGATAAAATAGAGTTTCAGAAAACGCCCATTGACTGGGCCACAAAACATTTCTTAACCTTCCAGACTTTGCAGAATGAAAGTGTTGTTATGTTGTACTTGAGTTATCATGAAAGGACTGGTCCACAAAGAGTCAAACTTGCCATGCTTGCATTTATCTTGTTTGAGAGCATCCCATTTCAGAACCCAGTAAACAACCTGAAAGTTGTCCACCTTTTCTTTTCTGTCAAAAATATCCTTGATCCTTTTTTGATGAGCTTCTGATTTGTCCACCAATTTTTCTCTGACTTGCTGCAATTCTACCAAGTTAAGCATTCTTCTCACCATGTCATTTGATTCAGTTTGTTCTTCCTGAAAGAACTTAGCCACTGGTAGAACTAGCTGAGTGGGGAAAATGACATTAGTTCCATAAACCAGTTTGAAAGGAGAAGTCCCTATAGATTTATTGTAAGTCACTTTGCCAGCCCAAAGAGAAAACATTAGTTTAGAATCCCAACTCTTTTGATTCTCCTCCAACAAATTTCTGATGATTCTGACTAGACTCTTATTGGATGACTCAGCAAGGACATTTCCTTGAGGGTAGTAGGAGGTAGAGTGTACCAATTGAATGCCCATTGACTTACACATGTCAACCAATGCATCAGCTTTAAAGGTTGTTGCATTATCTGTCACTAGCCTTTTTGGGCAGCCAAATCTGATCAGGATGTTTTCATAGAGAAACTTCATGATGACTTGATGAGTGGAATTTCTAGTGGGGATTGCCTCTATCCACTTGGTAAAATAGTCAGTGGCTACCAGGATCCACTTATGATGACCACTAGATGAAGGATTAATCTCGCCTATGAAATTTAAGCCCCACTGTTGAAAGGGACCATTCACTACAATAAGTCTCAGGGGTAGAGATTTGAGTTGCTACTTCCCTATGAATCTTTGGCACTTATCACAAGATTTCACAAAGGCACACACATCTGAAAAAATAAAAGGCCAATAGTACCCAACCCTTAAGATCTTATGAGTTGTGGTCTTCCGGTAATGATGGCCTCCACAAATACTTGAATGGAACTGATGCATGACTTCAACTGACTCATCTTTGTCCAAACATCTCAACCATAAACCAGAAGGATCTTTCCAATACAAAAGACTATCATTTATGCAGAATTTAATTGCTTTGAGCTTAAGAGCTCGGGCTTGAGTCATGCTAAGTTCAAGAGAAACCTCCAACTTCTGCAAAAAATGAACAATACCTGAATACCACTTGCATGAAGAAAAATTCTCAGCCACCTGCTGGTTGTCATGCTACTCTTTTGATGCTACCTCTATCTGTAAGCTTGCTGAACTTACCCCAATGAAATTTATGCCTAAAATATCATAGTTCTCTTCTCTCATGAGCTTGGCAAGGCCTTGGCCTTTTACCAGCTTGGTGGGCTTCACTTCTATGTCAAACTCAATCATCTTTTCAATCCATTTGGCTCTCTTTCCATCAATATCAGGCTGGGTCAAGACATCCTTCACAGAGGCTGAAGGAACATAGGCAACAAACTTTGCATGGAGGATATAAATTCTGAAAGCTTTTAATGACTTAATGTGAGCATAGGCTTGTTTTTCTATAGGATCATACCTTAGTTCAACATCCCTGAGTGTTTTACTGAAGAAAGCCACCGGGTGATCAAGACTTCCATCATCTTTTTGTAACAAGATTGTTGCCACTGTGTCATAGGAAGAAAAAGAGAAAATGTAGAAGTTCTTGGTGTAATCTGGACTGATTAGAGTAGGAGATTCCATGATAGCCTACTTGATATCGTGGAATGAACTTCTTGCACTGTCTGTCCATTTGATCTCAGATCCTTTTTTCATCATAGAGGTTATATGTTTCACTAACTCAACAAAATTAGGAATAAACCTTCTAACAAAATTGATCTTACCGAGTAGGGATTGGATATCCTTCTTTGACCTTGATATGGACAACTTCTAAATTGCTTCAACCCGAGATGGATCAATTTTCACTCCCTCTACTGAAACAATGTGGCCTAGGAGCTTACCCTTCTTGAGAGAAAATTGAGACTTTTTTGGGTTCAGCGAAATCCTGAACTGTCTGCATTTCAAAAATACTCTTTTTAGATGCTTCAAATGCTCTTCATAGATGCTATAATAGACTGTGATATCATCAAGATAGATGAGGAAAAATGTGTCCTTATCTCCCACAAAGGCTATGTCCATGGCCCTCTGAAAGGTGGCCCCAGCATTCATTAGCCCAAATGGCATCTTGACGTACATGAAGGTACCCCAAGGAGTAGTAAAAGCAATTTTTTCTCAGTCATCAGGGTGCATAGAAACCTGGTTATAGCCTGAAAAGCCATCTAGGAAAGACATGACACTGGCTCCTGAAACTCTCTACAGAAAATAATCCATCTTGGGCAGGGGATAGTTGTCTTTCTTGGAGCATTTATTCAGGTTTCTAAAATCAACACATAACCTGATCTCGCCATTTTTCTTCCTCACTATCACTAGGTTTGTAACCCATTTAGAATATCTCAGTGGAATTATGATTTTGGCATCAAGGAGCTTTTTGATTTCTTTTTCGATTATGGGAAATAAGAGAGGACTGATAGGTCTCAATTTCTGTTTGAAAGGGATGGCGTCATTCTCCAGGGGAATCTTATGTTGAATGACATCAGTATTATAGGTTTTCAGATCACTGTATTCCCAAGCGAATACATCAGCAAATTCCTTCATAAGACTGCAATATTCTGACCTCTGATCAACAGTTAACTTAGTGGACAGATTTATGAATTTAGGATGACTCTGGCTTCCTATATTGTGCTCATGGACAACATGATCCTTCTCCTTCTTATCAGGTTTGTAAGGGACATCATTTTGGTCAAAAATCTTCTCAAGAGGCACCAAACCCCAAGGTATATAATTGTTGGGCAACTGAACAATATTGTGTTGACCCATTTTTTTCTTCAACTTAGGATTTTTGGATTCCTCTACATATTGATTTTCCTGGTCAATATGCATATCAGAAAATTCATCTATGACCTGGAGAAATCTACTAAGCTCATCATCATCCTCAAAGACTTTCCAATATTTGACATTGTCAGGTAAAGATGGCCTGTATTTGACTTGGATTTCATAGTTTAGTCTAGGAGGCATGGGATGAATGAACATACTAGTTGAGACAGTAAGGGAATCATCTAGGTGGTTCATAGCTCTGGGTATATAATAAATATCAAAAATGGAAAAAGAGTCCCTAAGTTTCCATACCTCATCTCTATAATCTTTCAACCTGACATGTTTTTATTGGAAAGTACTGTTCACTTGATGTATGATGATATCTACATCTCCAAAGACCTTTAGACATTTGATTCCCATCTCCTTGGCAACATTTAATCCCAACAGCAAAGCCTCATACTCTGTTATATTGTTAGTAGTCTTGAAATCATGTTTAAAAGATAAATGAATGGCCTTCTTTGAAGGATAAATCAAAACTACACCTGCACCTGCTGAGTCTTTGGTACTGGCACCATAAAAAAACATGCTCCAGATGGGAGTACTCTCTCCATCAAATTTTTGATAAGTAGGCTTTGTGAGCTGCAAAGGAGCTGGTTGAGAATCATCTATTTGAAGAATGCATGCCCCAAAGTTCGTGTCCAATGCATAGATGGGATGGTTTACATAATTCTTCTCATCATTAATGATGTAGGCAAGATGATTTTCTCTGTAAAGTATCTTTACCTCTCCTCCAAACACCAGTACTGTGGCATACGAAAGATCCATCTGTAGGGTACCACCTAGCCTTTTTCTCCATGAACGTGACAAGAGGAGGCCAAACTTGGGTGGGATATCAGCCACTACAACATCCATTACCATGCTTCTCATTGGTAGCTGGGCAAGGTTTATGACAAGGTCTTTTATGAGGTTGAGGCATCTGACTTTCCTAGAGTTGAAAGAGAAGAGATCATGGTAAGGTTTTTTGATGTCAATCCGAAGCTCATCCATCACTGCTTTAGGCATAAGATTGTGTGATGCTCCTGAGTCAAGCAAGCAATTGTGAAGGATCTTGTCATGGATATTCATGGATATGTAGAAGGGTGGACACGAATCATCTCGGTTTTCAACCATAGGTCCTATAGTCACTATGGGCTTATCATCTTGAAGGTTTACATAATCACCAGCTATGGGAGTCTTTGGTTGAAGGGACTTTAGGATAGCAAACTTGAATATATGATTCCTCATGAGTTCAGTCAATGGCATAGGTATTTTTACCTTCTGAATTTCTGATTCGAAATTAAATGAATAGAATATTTTGTCAGAAGGTCTTACCTCATTAGAGGGAGCTCTGAGGGACACCTGATCCTTAGCTTGGGGCTGCAATGGCTTCTACTGCTGTTTTGCAAGAGTGGACAACTGTTTTGCAGGCGCATCAGGCTACTTGGCAGCAACATCTTTCTTCTTTCCGGGGATAGCAATCAATGGATTTGAAGTAGTAGTCTTGGATCTTAAATTATAACCTTGTTTATCATCTGTCTGATAAAAAAATTCTTCCATGCTTGCCTCATTAATTTGCTCATTCATGAGGGACTCTTCATAATCTATTTGTTTCAAGAAGGAGGAATCAACATCATCCTCAAATCAATTGATTTCATCTTCTTCTTCAACTTCACCATGAGATAGTTCCTGCTCTTATTCCAGCACAACATTTTGGAAAGGGGCCCTGATCCTTTGGTCTTCAGCTGCATTCTTATCTTTTTGAAGGATCTGGACCTGCTAGTTGTTCCTTCTATAAGGGAATGCATTAGGATTCCTGGGAGCATAGGAATTAGGCTCTCTACCTTTTGCTGGTTGCTGACCGTGAATTTTCAGTTTTGACATCTTCGAGGTCAGGCTATCCAACATCTTGGCCATCTTTTCCATTTTGGTATTTGAGGAAGAAGGAGGATCAAAAGATGACTTCTTTCTCTCAAACTTACCTTTAAGTTTATGGGATTCCACAATGTTAGATTCAACCTCAAAAGCAACATCTTGCATTAAGGCGAGTGTGGATGACCTTCTTTCTCTAAGGATCAAGCAGAATTCTGGATCAAAAGAAAAAGAGTAAGTAATCTTTGTCGATGCATCAGTTGGCTTGATCTCTGTAGGGATCTTGCCAAACATCTTATTGAATATTTTGGTGAAGTCTGAGACAGACTCACCATTTTCTCTTTTTAGGTTTCTGAATTTAGTAATATAATACAAAATTTCTCTTCTTTCTCCCCAATGTTTCAAAAACACTTCATCTAATTGCTCAATGTCTTCCACTGAAATAGCTGGTAGTTCCTTGAACCACTTCCTAGCTTGACCATCCAAGCTTTGCACAAATACTCTGGTCCAAACATCTTCCTCAGAAATGTTGATGTTCTCAGCATAGGCATAGAAAGCCTCTATGTGCTCTTCAGCAATATAATCTCTAGATCCAGTAAACTTGGGCATGTATTTCTGATAATATTATCTTGGCATGGCTGACAAGGGATTGGGAAAAAAAAGAGGAGCATACCTATTTGCTAAGATCTGTTCCATTTTCGTCAAAGGAGCAGCCATGGAAATCTTAGGGGTTGATGCAGAGGAAGATGTTTTTGTAGATGATGACTGAGATGAGACAGGTGGGACTATGGACAATGATGGTGGTTTTACGTCACTGAGGAATGGAGTGGAAGTAATGGTAGAATGACTACCCTGTAATGTGGTTTCTTCAAAATCTGAACAAGATGGGAAATAAGAAGCTTTGTAAAACTAGCCAAGTAGCAAGTCCAAGTTTTCCTCACCCTTAGAGGAAAGGTCTTGTAAAATATCTTCAAGAATGGGAAAACTGGTATGGGTATAGAAAACAAAAATTCAGACTTGGTTTGTGAAGAATTCAAGGAAGAGGAAGAGTCCTCTTCTTGGATAGATTCTACAACTTCTTTTCCTAAGTCAGATATAGTGATATGCTCAGAAATAGGATCTATAACATTCAAAGAAATTGAAGGCTCATCACCCTTCAAGCTTTCTGACTCAATTACAATTTTATGAGAACTAGAAGTTTCAGCAGAAGTGGATTCGACAAGAGGTTTTCTAGATACAAATGAAAAAGTGATTCTTGAAATACCTGGTCTAGATGTTCTTACAGATCTGGAAGTTTGTCTTTGCAGTGATTTTCCACTTTTGATGATCTTCTCAAGGTCTAAAACTGGTGTTTCCAGTGGCCTTTCTTGATTTGCTATGGTATGAGCCCTTCTCGGAGCCACTTCGTTCCAATGGAGTCGCCATATAGATGATTACAACCAAAATAGTGTCCAGACTTTGTCTATCATCAAAGTTGGATCTATGTCATTTCCCAAGGAAGCTGAGCTTCAATCTTCATTCCCCGACAATGACGCCAATTTGTTATCACTCCAGGAAACTCTTCTAGGTTGTAGCTCGAATATGCCGGGTAACTTAACTATTTTCTTAATGTTGAATATATAATTGGATCAAGATGGATAACTAACTCACTAAATCTTACACTTAAGACAGTGTAGGTATATTCAACATTACAAGGCCTTCAAGAGCTATTATCAGATAGGCTATGTATCAAATAGAACATAATCTAATCACATAAACCAGTTCACACATATATAAAACAATAGGTATGATGGGTCTAGAAACTAGTACAATATCTTATGATCCTTTGCCAAATAATCAAATAGTGAGATGACAGTCACCTATGGATTATATAATCATAGACAGAGAATGGCATTCACTCATAAACATAGACAGATAAGAAAGAATGAATCTGATAACATAAATGAAAGAAGCTTGCAAGTCTCATATATTAAGAAAGTGTCTCAACACAAAATACAATAATATAGTCTCCAAAATCGAACTCTTATCCTTCAAAAGTTTATGGTTTTATACCCTTTACATGAGAAATCTAGATCCTAAAAAGTTTGATTGGATTTACTTGAAATAGTAAGTCAAAATCTAGTACAAGAAAATAGGAAGAGATGCTAAAAACTAGGTCAATCTCCTCATCCTTGATGATCTTTGTATATTTCAAAACTTTGACAAGTGTAGAAATCCTTCCAAGGCTGTAGAGTATCCATTAAAGATAAGATAAGTCAAATCTGCTATTTCTGGCAAAACTGTTTCTGTACCGAGAAGATAGGTATCTAATTCCACGTTTCCACCTTGCTAAACACCTCAAATATCAAAACAAATCCTTAAATATGATGTGTTTAGTTATTATCCATATTTTGAAACCATCCTCAAGGCATATGATTAAGAAAAACTTGGATATAGGTGAAAATACAACCTCTCTGCCCCATCTGTAACTTTTGGTGGGTAGAAGAGTTAAAATCTGAGACTATATGCCACTGAAGGCTCTACTTTCGGTTGCTAATGAACAATAAAATGTCTGCCTAAGCCACCGAAACCTGAGATTGAAAACAGTTCACAAAATTGTAAAAATGTGTTATCTCTATGCTTTAAGAACTTCAGGGTTGCTCCTCTAGAGTCTTTGTAGTCTGAGCGAGGTTCTCTACGACTTCTGCTAGTTTCTTCAGGCCTGAGTGAACTATAGGCTTTGGCTTTTTAAGCATGATTTTAATCTTTGAACACCTAGCAGCCTTATATGCCTTCTGGTTTGCTTGAATTAGTTTTATGTTTTTCTTCTCTAGCTTGACATACATCTTAGTAGGTATATGAAAAGAATAATATAATTCAACATTTCTTTCTACTATATTTTTATTCCTTCTCTTGATTTCTCTTTCAAGAATTTCAAGTTCATATACTTGCCTGAGAAGTTGATTTATCTTTTGTGATGAAGACTTCTTTGGTTTTTTGGTTGATGCTTCAGCAACTTGCTAGTCTTGATCTCCCTTAGGTACTTGTGAAAGAAAATCTTCATGCTCTGTCACTGGTTGTCCTGTTGGAACTGATTCTAGAAGACCTTGCTCTGCCACAACTTCCTCATGCTCTGTTGCAACAGGTTGTTCTTCATCCTCAGAGTCTGTGTAGGGGAGATTTAGGATGTTTTTGTCTCTTGGAGGATATTCTTCTTTCCCTATATCATGACTGAAATCCAATTTTTTCTTATCTTTCCCGGGCTTAGAAGATGGAGAGGGTTGATCAACTGCAACTAGAGAGATGGCTCTCCTCTTCCTCTTTCCAATTCTAGGAGTAGAAGACTTCTTTGAATAAGGCTTCTCCTTATCTCCTAACTGAAATTATGTCTCAAATTCATTCCAAAAGAGGAAATGATCCCATTTCCTGTTCCTTCTCTTCAACAGCTCACAAATCATGAGTGTGATTAGGCCATGATGAAAAGAATGCCCTTAACTTTACTTGGTTTTGCTTGAACTTGGTAGGTCATTTTCTTCAAGCTCCTGTAGAGGTAATAAGGCAAGTTCAAAGGAGTTTTGCCAGTGAAGTGGTTCATCAATTTGAAATGATAGATCATTACCCTCCAGTATCTACCTTCACAGGTTATATAAACAAGGATGGCTTTTAACAAGTTCTGCCATTTATCCTCAAGAAAAGACATGGGAATGTCTTTCTTCCAAATTAAACTTTTATGCTCTGGTTTGAGATAAGACCTAAACTCCACATCCTTGGTGACTGTAGTCTTAAACCAACTCTCTCCAGTTCTGGGTAGTTCTGTCACCTCTACTATGAGTGCTTCATCTACTATGAATTCATCCTGGCCAATGAGAGCTTTTCTCCCATCGAAAGTTAGAGAAAATGCCTCTGCTACCTGTTGGTGAGAGCTCTACAACTTTTCACAAAGCCTGTAACACCCTGCGTCGTTGAATAGTTGGCATACTTCTGGATGCGAATCTAGGTAGCGTATGTCATTTATCTCTTTCCTGAGAGAAGTTGCTCCTCTCCTCATTTGGAAAACTTCTCATGTACACCTATAAATGAAAACTTGAGCTTGGGGAAGACCACACAGTGCATATGGAGAAAGGTTATGGCTCAGCTATGACAGAGGCGAAATATGAGGAACATTTACAAGTTGGCCCTGACTTTGAGGGATTTGAAAGAAAATGAGGATTTGAAATGGTAATGATTAGCAAATCAATCTCAAAGGGTAGAAAGGTACAAATACCCATGTGATTTGGCTGGTGTTGAATTTGGAATAATTTTATTAATTGTGCAGATCTCAAATCCTAGATTTTAGGATAGGTGTAAGATAGAGAGGGTTTAGGGTTAAGTAAATCACATCAATATTCATAATGAAACTAAAACACCTCTTACCAAGTAATCATCGACCACTTCATGTCTTTCCGGTGGCTAATGAGTAATCATAATCCTTCAAACTTGGCGTTTCATGCATGATGACGAGATGTGCTAGCCTTTTCCAAGCTCATCCACTTTCAGTGGCTAGAGTAGCCCCGAATTTCGTGTTTTAGCTTTTGAAAGCTAAGGATTTTAGTGGCTAATGAACATTTGAACAGTCTGCCTAAACCACCGAAACCTAAGATTTGAATTTTTTTTTGAAATGAAAACGAAACCAAATGTTGTTCAAACTTTATTACATGCATAAAGCTATCAAAAATGAGCCTTAAAAAATTTTAAAATGTATTTTTGAATGACATCCTATCACCTAAAATAAAATAACTTGATTAATTTTTTTGAGGAGATAACACTGGCTCCTATTGGGGGTGAAAGCCTCCCTGTGAGGTTTCAAGAAACATAGAACCAATGCCTTTCCTGTAAAACAAAAATTGAAACCTATCTACTAGTGTTTCCATTGGGCATGGAGTTATTTTGCAAAAAACAAAAACTGAAAATAAAATTTACAATGGCAAGGCTTTGAAGCCTAAGATAAAATAGAGTTTCAAAAAACGACCATTGATTGGGCCACCAAACATTTCTTCACCTTCCAGAATTTGTAGAATGAAAGTGTTGTTATGTTGTACTTGAGTTATCATGAAAGGACTGGTCCACAAAGAGTCAAACTTGCCATGCTTGCCTTTATCTTGTCTGAGAGCATCCCATTTCATAACTTAGTCACCAACCTAAAAGTTGTCCACCTTTTCTTTTCTGTCAAAAGTATCCTTGACCACTACTATTGTATTCTTCAGACTTTATGAATATATATTAGACACAAGCTTCTTTTACCATCTCTGTTCAGACTTTCATATTCTCTCTTATCATACTTGTATCTGAATATTATGTTCATTGTTTATTGTTTGTCTGATGTATGATAATTGTCAACTTGTCATTACATCCATAAACATATAATCTGCAAGTACTTCACTTATTTTATCTGGCCATTCATATGTACTTTGTGTATATGTTTATGCTAGTATTATAGGTATTCTCCATACTTTCACTATTTATTAAACCTTCTGAACACCTTTGGTTGAAAGCCATATCTTTATGAAAGTATTCATATATGTCTAGAGTGTGTGAGATTTGATTGAGTCATCCATCTCGATCCATTTGATTAAAAGATTGAGAAATTAGTAAGTTACCAGGCATCTCTGAGCTACAACCTAGGAGAGTTTCCTGGAGTGATAACAAGGTTGACATAACAACTTTCCTTCTTCCTATTTCAATGATAGGAGTGGTTTCAAGAGATAACCATCTTCTTCTCCTAGAGATGTGAGGGTTTGAGTACATGATAAACAAAACCGAAACTTTAGGAAAAAGAGGGATACAATTGATTCCTAGGTTGCCTTTGTCTAGCCTCCCAACATTCAATACTTATGTCTTATTCAATTACCTCCCACAAGCATTCAAGCTCAGCCTGGGTATTAGCAGTTTCTAAGATGGTATTGAATAAAGTTAAGGCAATGTTGGTTTGATCTTTAAGACCATGCTCTATATTGGGCTGCCTTGCAGTAGGTATTGTCATGAGGAAAAGAAAACATTCAAAGAATCAAAAGAAAGAAGATATATTCAATGATAATTATGAATACAATCCACCAAAGAGATATGGAAGATCTCCCCAATGTGGTCGCCAAATAAATGTTGAGAAAAAGGTATGAATTACCTTACTCAATCATTTTTATATCTTTCCTGGATAGGACAAGATAGTTGGGAATGTCACTTGGGGGCTTATAGCCTCAAAATATTCTCTTAATTTGCACGTATTAATTACAAGGACTAAGGTTGATTTATAGTTTAAATATGTTGCAAAAATAAAATAAAACAACTTATGGAATATACACAGATTTGCGATTAAGTAAACATGGAGATCAAAAAGTGAAATGTAACTAAGTCACAAATACACATATATGAGACATAATATCAATCTGATTTTATTTCACTCTGAGATATCAAAAATGTCTTCTCTTTACAAAACCCCTGCAAGGGCATGGACCAAAGTTTGATTTAGAGATATTTGATCAACACCATACAAGAAGACTTTGGCAGTAAAGTAAAACTGAAATTAATAATTTGGATCAACTTGCCACAAACTGCTGTCAATTTGACTCTACAAGATATCCTTTATCATCCATGAAACTTAATTCACAAACAAACAAGAATACATAGACTATCAAGGATGGATCAACACCTCTAAAACAAGCATCTGAAAAATGTGGTTCAGTCTTGAATCTTGTTGCCCACAATAAGACTCTGTAGTCAAGAAGAGAATTAGGCTTTGAACAAAATCATAAATGAATGAAAACTGAAACTATCTCATGTAACTAAAGAGAAAACCTTAGTCTTGCTTTTCTCCTTCTATTCTCCTCTTCTCCTCTTCTCATTCAGCCTTTTATTCTTTCCAAATAAGTTGAAGTAGTTCAACACTTTATTTAGTTAAGTTGATTTAACTTAACTAATTAGTTTAGGAGAAATAACTAATAATAATGTAGTTAAGAGTCTTGATTAATAATAACTAGGTAGGTGGGACCCCTTGTGACTCCCATCATTTTTTCCTTTTAATACTAAAAAAAATAATCATTTAAACCATATGCTACCCTTGTAACTCCCTTTAATATCTTCCAAACTGGATATTTAAATATCAGAAATAATTTATATCATATCCAAAAAGAATATATATATTCACATTATCCACAAAAAATAAAAATAGATCTTGTTGTCCCAAAAATGATGAAAACCATTTAAGCACTGTCCTCATCAATTGAAATCATAAAAAAAAAACATAATTTAAACACCATAGTTTCCACTTTGAGAGGCCATTTTCCTTTTTTCACTGTCGTTTCCCTTATACTTCTCGGAAGTAGCCCACGGTTGATTGGACCCTTGGGGTTGTATCTCGTTGATCACATGGGAGAAATCATTCTTCAAATGCATGTGAGAAGACACAGATTTTGAGGAATCATTGGAGTGGGAAGAAGGAGAGGAAGTTGATTTTCCCTTGTCTTGCACAGGTTGGGGGATATTAGCTTTTAGTCTCTTACTGGCATGTGAGGACTGAACTAGCGAAACAACACGAGAAATATGGATATTGAGATTGACAGGTGGTGGAAAATGCAAGGACATAGTTGGGCAACCATGATGGTGAGAGACAGGCGGGTTGACGATCTCTTTCCAACCATCATTTTCAGGGACTTCAGGCTGCAAAGACACATGTAGAGGAACGAGAATGTCATTGATGTTCTAAGGGGGATAAAAAGGGGGTCTTTCTGGTCGAGGGTGAATTATTCCATGGCCAACCCAATTAAAGAACCCAACTTGGAACAGTTGGTTGAATTCTTGAGGATCAATGTCAAAATGGATAGAAAATCTAGGCCTCCTATGACCTCAGTTCCAATTTTCCCTGCCTCTATTATTTCAACCATTGTTGCCTCTACTGAAAAAGCTCATCCTGTAGCAATAATTCGTCAGTAATGAATCTCTTAATAAACCATACATGAAACTCTACTTACATGAATAAAAAATGTCTCAAAATTGACATGATATACATACAAATCCATCCATAACAAACCATTCTTTAATTTCCAAGTGAATAGAGGGTGATAGGGTTCATGGGAAATATGGAGGGAGTGTAATTAGTGAAAAATGGTATAATGATAGGGGATAAATTTACGAATAGTGTTAAATCAATTAACCAACAATCTAACTGTGTATAAAAAACATCAAAATATTAGTCATCATCCCTTGCTATGTTATCACTTTGTCGCTTCTACATAGAATTTTCCTTTTAAATTTATGTCACAGAACAGGGATGCAATAAGTGAAAATCGGGATTATGAGGGGAATGCAATTAGTGACAAAATGACAAAATGATAGAGAATCAATATGGATATTGTTCAAGTGAAACAAATCAAAACATGTTATCTCAAACACAATCAAAACATATCTTTATCCAGACTTTCCAAGTTTAAGAAGTGTTCCTTTTCCAAAACAATAATTCAAACTGGTACTTTCTTTGACAAATTTTCTTGTAGGCTTCCAATTATTTACACAATAATCTGTATGCCCAGAAATATTTAACTACAATAATTATTGTATCCACATTATCATAATGAACAACATTGTAATCATTGTAGGAAACAACAATATCCTTTGAGCCACGACCATAACATTTACCCCAATACTTAATCCTTTAAAACCAACAGGGACATGCACAATGTTTACAACAACCCATATCCATTGTTTAATTAACCATTGTTCAATGCAATTAATTTTGGAAATCACCACTCTTATTCGGTCCTCAAACATTTCGAACACATGTGCCCCTTTTGTAAACAATCAACATAATGATTGAACCAAAAAAAACATTCAATACTTTGATCACAAGCTTAAAATGGATAGGTGGGTACAGATCCCTTCCAGAATTACCAAACAAGGGACCCAACAAAATCTTGCCCAAGTAATCGAGCATGCACAATGCTTCCATCAACCTCAAACTAGAGTAAATATGATCTCAATGTAATATTTAGGTTTTAATATAGCAAGTGGAAGAGACAAAAGGAGGTTCGACTAGAGAGTTTGGAATTTGAATGGCACAAACAACTCATTCCATAGGTGCCCTATCATAATCTACCACAGAACAATAACATGTAATAATGCTCTCAGCTGTATGGGATTCAAAGCAACAGACCACAACTTTCAACAAAAAAACAAATGAAGCCAACCCCTTTAAACAACACTGTGTAATGAGAGACCAAATATAACCTCGTGCCCAACCAAAAAGCATGAATAGTGATTTCATCAACTTCTAGGTAGCATTGTCTTCATATTGTGTAATGTTTACCAAGAAACGATGATGGTGGGGTCATATCAAGAAAGCCAACAACTGAGGTTTTTTCCAAGACAAGGCATGAAATGCTTCAATCGTAGGTCACATAAGAACCCACAGGGTCGAAACATGGCGTGGGTACACTACTCATAGAGAACAGTATTGTCAATCCATAGGTGGGGTATTCACAAAGCCCAGAGTTTAGGCGGACTGTGATAACCAATTTCAACAAAGATACCAAACCCGAATATTGAGCCATGACAATGTAGGATAAACCCCAACTATTACTTAGCACTTCCCTGTGAATAATTACACACAGCAAGGACCCACGACCAACCTTGATGCCAACAACCTCAAAACAAAAACCATAGGAAACCAAGGACACAAATAATACACAGTTCCAAAAACATCATAACAGCTTGAGAAATACATATACCATGGGAAACCAGAGCCAACATTTGATTCAAAGGGAATATTAACTCTCATGAATGGATAATTAAGAAAACCCATACCTGGAAAATTCTGTGCGAGAAGAGAAACCAAGACTGTATACTTCCTCCAAGACTGAGCAAGGCAGAGCAGCAACAACTACCAGGGCCAAAAAAATGTAAGAATGACTAGGGTGATGGGCTCGAGGGGAGTTTGGGTGACGTGAATTCACTGTGCATTGCTTCTCCACTCAGTTCTTCATTCAATTCCTAATATGAGCCAAGAAAAATAGCCAACTCACCATAGCATTATGTTCAAGCCGTTAATCGACCAAAAATTAAACTTGCCATATTACTTTTGCAAAGTGCATGATAGTCCAAAGTGCACCACCCCCTTTCCAATATCAAACTTATACAAATGCCAATTTTGCCAGGAACACAACCCACTATGGAACTCAAACAATGCGCATAACCATAGTAGCAAGGGTCAAGACCACCCAAAACTTTGCAATGAGTAATACATAGTATCAACATCAAAATTGTAGTGTAACTCTTTCATCCAAAAGGGAAGCATTATCATACTTTATGAGGGATTATCAAAAACATTTATCTCAATGTTTTAATCACCAACCACCACATATTACCATAAACATTTTAAACCATGATCTAAACCAAATGAACTGTAGAAAATTGTGTCACTACCATCACATAGACATAAAACGATAAGCGTTGTTTATCCACCATATTCCAATGAGTATACAAGTGGTCCCACCTACTAGTATATTATTAATATAGATAAATAATAAATATTGGCAATCATTTGCGAGCATAGTATTCATCGTTGCACTTTTAAGAATCAACAATATGTAAATTATGAAGGCCTTAGACAACTCACAATATCCAACAAATATTCCATTCTTTCCTGAAGGGTCCAACTTAGTTCTCCTTTCTTTCGGAATGTGTACAACACTGGACAACCAAATATTTTTATATGGCTTACTTCTAGATTCTTTCTGGAGAACATTTCTTCAAAGATTTTTCATCCATGTGCACTATGGGATAATCTGTTTTGGACATAAATTGTTGTTCTTGTTGCTTCAGCCCATAAGTGCATTGGAAGATCTTGATTGTGAATCATAGTCTTTATTGCTTCCATAATTGTTCTATTATTTCTTTCCACTACACCATTTTTTTGAGGATTATAGGGAGTGGTGAGCTCCTCTTAATCCCTTCATCTCTGAAAAATATTCCAAATTCATTTGAGGTGTACTCCCCTCCATTATCTGACCTGAGTCTCTTGATTTTTCTTTTGGAGAGGTTTTCTACCAAGGCTTTGAATTCCTTTAACTTTTTGAGTACTTCATCTTTTGATTTCAAGAAATAAACCCAAGTCTTATGAGAGCAAGCATCAATAAATGATACAGAGTATACATACCCTCTTAGAGAGGTTGATGGCCTTGGACTGCATGCATCTGAGTGGATGAGCTCCAAGATTCCTTCTTCTTTACTATCTCTCTTTGGGAAAGGATTCTTTAAGTTCTTTCCTTGTGCACATCCCTTGCATACACCTTCATGATCAACCTTAAATTTTGGTAAACCTATAACTACCTTGCTTACATATGGTAAGTATTTGTAGTTGATGTGATATAGTCTTCTATGCCATAGTTCACAAGGACTTTCAATATAGTGAGTTAAGGCTAC
The DNA here is from genome assembly GCA_009831015.1 of Picea engelmannii. NCBI lineage: Eukaryota > Viridiplantae > Streptophyta > Pinopsida > Pinales > Pinaceae > Picea > Picea engelmannii. The sequence goes on from ML811061.1 coordinate 148,220, forward strand.
ATCTGAGTGACCTTTTAACTTGTACAAACCTCCTTCTTCTGTTCCAATAACAATTTCATCTTCTATAGTTCTTCCTTTATTCCACATAAGAACTTCACCATCTATGATTGCAACCTTGAAACCTTTATTATCTAGGGATAAGATAGAGAGTCGGTTCTTTGTCAAACTTGGTACATAGAGTACATCCTTCATTCTCATCGAAGTTCTTGAATCTAGTTTGTAGGTGGATTCTCCCATTCCTTTGATAGGATACTGATAATCATCTCCAAGTGAAACTTTTTTGGGGAATTTATTTTCTATAAGGATAGAGAGAATGTCTTTCTTTCCTTTCATGTATTTAGAGGCACCACTATTTATGAGCCAAGTATCCTCTCTGGGTGTCACATATCCTGAGAGGGAGGAAAAAAAAACATACTATTCAACTTCTTATTTAGTCACCTTCGTGGGTGGCTCATCATCTTCAGCTGCATGGGCATGATGTCTTTTGTTATTTCTCTTCTTGTATTCTTCCTTTCTGGCATAAAAATTATTAGAAATGTGTCCCATCTTATCACAATGATAACATGTATAAGAGGAGAAGTCTTTTCCCTTTATTTGACCCTTAAGATATTTTTGGAATCTCTTTGGAGAGTGAGATTCTTTATGAATGTGCGCGAATCTCTTTGGAGAGCGAGATTCTTTATGAAAATTGGTCTCCCTTTGGAAATGATACTTTTTCTTTCCTCCTTTAGCATGAGCATCTAGGGCTTGATCTTCATCCCTTAATAGTATGGCTTCTCGCTTGGTGACTCTTGCTTTTTCTTGAACACATTCTTCCCACAGACTGTCAAATTGGAGTTTCTCTTTTCTTGCACAGATAGTTTGGATGAAGGCATCCCAAGGTATTGTGATACCATTAAGAGTTGTCATTATGAGTTCATCTTCATCTAAGTTGTCTCCAACTTCTTCTAATTGTTCCTTGAATTGAGTAACCATAGAAAAATAGTCTTGAAATGTTTCTCCTTTTGCATCTTTGTATTCTTGAGTTGGGTTCTCAAGTTCATCTTCCAGTTGATGTTATTTCCTTCATACATTTTGGTTAAGGAATCAAACATTTATTTTTGAGTATTCTTGGAAGACACTTGAGGGATCAAGTGGTCTTTAATGGAATCTGCAATTATTCTTTTGGCCTTAATCATATCCTTCTTGTACATTTATTTGGCTATTTCTTCTTCAGGTTTCAGTACATTTTCTTTTATTTATTTTACAAGGTCATTATCTTCAATAATGAGTCCAATTATGTACTTCCAGGCACATAAATTTTCCACACCTTCTAACTTGTCAACAAGCTTGGTGCTTGCAAACATCTTGACCTGGAGCTAAGAAAATGACCAGAAAATGAAAGTGCTGAGAAAATTAATCTGAACTTACCAAGAGATGTGTTTGGCTGAGGTGAGTTGGCTGGAGCTCACTGTTTCCAAATATTCCAATTTTTACCCCTTGAAACTTGACCTGCACAAATCCAGACTAATAGTTCTGGTACTGGTTCTGGTTTCCTGGTTTTCTAGTTTTCTGGTACCAGTCAAAAATAGGGTTTGACTTTTCAAAAAATCTGGCCATTGAAAAGGTGCGCTCAAGCTGCCAAAATATGCACTAGGGTAGGTTGCACTTCCCTAGATAGGTTTTGTTCATAAATTCCTCTTCTATAAAAAGCCTTAATTTCCTTCTATGACAATAGTGACGTTTTTAGATACAAGTGAAAGGTTCTCTATTTAGTTAATATCTGATACTCTGTTAATATTAATGTTTTTATTAGGTTATTTTCAATTTACTAGAGCATTTCCAAAACAACAACATAAAGAGGATCACTGAAAGAAACACAATCACAAGGTATGCAACATTTTATCGTGGGAAACCCTCATGGGGGAGAAAACCCATAAAAAATTCATCAATAATAGATTTCCAATACAATGCCAAGACTGAAGACCAAAACACCAAACATAAACCAAGACTGAGCATGCACCTCTATTCTCCTTCCTCCTGCAAAAACAATTGCCTTCAAGAAACATGCACTGTATGAGTGAGTGAGTGAATCAATAAGTGAGGCACCATCCTCACTTATAAATACTTGTTGAGGAGGTGTTAGGGTTATGTATATTCACTTAGTAAGTCCGACTTCTTCCAAGAGTGGTTAAAACCACTTTATAAACCCTAGGGGCTGAATTTATAAATATCACCATATAAATATGGTTTGACCAATCAAAAAAAGGGGATTTGGTCTTATACAAGACCCGACATGATCAATCCACAAAATGGGATTTGATCTATAAGATAATAACTCAAATATAATTAGAATAGTCTCCAAAATTACAATATTTCAACACAATGCACCAACACCTGTACCAAATCATACATCAACCATGCACCAACACCTGTACCAAATCGTACATCAACCATGCACCAAATCATGCATCAAACCTATACCATACCATCGGCCATGTACCAAAATGTACCATAAATCATGTACCATGAGATGTTACTTAACTATATACCATATCACTTATGATATGTCTCGATCATCCCATGTACCATAAGATATAAAAAATGAAGTTCCTCAACAAAGTACTCAAACATGTACCAATATCACCAACATATTCCTCTAACCATGCACCATATCCTCAACCATATACCTCAAACAACATGCCAATCATCCATAGACAATGTACCATAATATGTACCAAGCAATTACTATCAATGGTGTACCTCAACCAAATACCAATATCATCAAGAGGTGTATCTCATACATGTGCTACCATATACCAATTGTGAACTTCAACCATGTACCAACATCATAAAGATATGTCTCTAATAATGCATCATATCCATGACATATACCAAACCAAATATCAAGATAACCAAGAGTGTAATTATGACAAGGTATCATGGCATCACCAAGTTGTACCATAACATGTATCATCACCACTATGCATGTGCCATAACAATGTAATCATAACCCTTAAAAGTTACCTATGATCCTGTAGCTGACTTGATACTCTGTAATACTGACCTGTAACCTTTCCTCAGTCCTCAACAACCTGGCACTAGCATATTCCCCAAATATGTCTTAGCCTTGCAGGACTAAGAACTCTTGTCTAACGGGGATTTACATGATGAACCCTAGTTGATCCATGGGGGTGCCTCACGTGGCACCCTCAAACTGACCCATGAGGACCTACTTAATTAGGGTTACAGAAAAACCCTAGCTCTTTGCAGCTCCAAAACTTTCGCTCTTCTTTCACACTTTCTTCCTTGTCTCAGCCTCAACCTTTGATTCGCCAATAGACCAAAATATTCTCATAAGATATCTATTCAATGAATGTGTGTGTGTACTTATGAGATACTCCTTGAGGTGTATTATACTTTTTCCAAGTAACTTATCTAGTTAATCTTAGGGTTTCTTGAACTTTCTTGTTTCAACAACTTTAACCTTTCATTAATGACTTGTAACTAATTTACGGGCTTCTTAACCATTCTTCGAGGCTTCCAACGTCATGAGGGCATTTCTCCCTAACCGTGAGGAACCACATGGCGTACCACCTATCACTGGAAATGGTACAATGAGGAATATCCATATATGTGTGTTTTACCTACATTTATACTATCCTTCCTGTCAATTTTTCTTGATCAACTTCAGGTTCCATAACCACACCTTTAGGGCTTCATGTATACTTCATCAAATGCACCCATCAGATCTACTGACATCAACCACTCTTATTGACATCAATGAAAAATATCTCACTATCAATCTCAATCACAAATCTAGGGTATCTCGAACTCTCCAAGGGTTGACATCAATGAAAACCAACTGTCCAACAATTATCTTACTCAGAAATGCAATGACCAAATGATTTTTCTTGCATTGTTGCTTAAGTAAATATTCCTTGGAGAAATTTATAACACACGACAACTTTAGCATTCAATGGGATATATCTTGGAGGAGTTTTACTTGATGTAATTACATAGGAAGACCTAAATATATCACTTTCATATATAATCTTGTGTTTGTACATGTTCTAAACAACACTTATTCTGGATGGCTTTCATTTGAAATTATTTTTTCTCAAGGGTTGAATAAGTTTGAAAAAACACATGTTTTTGTCTCAAATTATTTAAAACTCTAAGGTGCATATTATACATGTAATATCCCTCGGTAGAGCCCCAGTTGTAATTATGAATTGTAAACATATTTGATAGGCCAGTGAGATGAGTTATAATAAGCTAGGAGGCTTATGTCGTGATTAGGCCAGAGAGCCTAGGATGCTAAGGCCAGGAGCCTGTTTTGTATATGCAATTATGCAAAATCATTAATAAAAATATACACATCACTGCGTGTAGACCGACCACGAAGAAAGAGTGATGGGGGACTAAGCTTCCACAAGGCTGGGCAAGGGAGGAGGCTAAGTGTTTGGGCCTAGTGGCTAAGCTAGGGGGCTTACCTCTAAAGGAATAATATTTTAATATTAATTCTTGAAGGCTAAGGTGGACATGTTGAGTGTTGTCCTAAGTTCCTAGAAAGGGAACATATGCTAAGTAGTGCATGCAGCTCTAGGGAGACAGGTGTTGACCTGGGCTCATGTAGTTAAAACCCAAGAGTCAAACCATGGAAGGGGTTCACTCCCCATTCTAGCATCCTCCGCCTGAAATTGTTGGCCTAGGATGTCGAACTCTGGTTACCTACGCATGGTACGCACTGTTCAGAGGACCACTCACAGGAAGGGGGTTCATTTTCCATTCCTGATTCATCATCTAGCCTCTACATCTGCCCTCTACATAACCTCACACATCTGAGAAACCCGTCGGGGGAGGGAAAAGGTGACATGTGTGTCATGTGAACCCAACCTATCCACTCTTACAGAGTTGAGTTCATACTTGAACCATTTTTGGGTTGCTCCCATCTGTTTCTTGAGTCGTGTTGTGTCTTAGCGTCTGGTCGTTGCCATTTTAGGTGTCCATAACTGATTCATGTTGTTGTCATCACCCAGATGTTAGTTGAATGTTATTGCAACATTGCTTAGGAGATAAAATGCAAAATCAAGTTGTTAGGCTTGTGAGCAACTCTCCTAGGTGAGAGAGTTTGTTGGGAAGTGAGTTCTCTTGGAAGGGAGGCCCGTAGTAGCCACAGTACTTTGAGACTTCTGGTCTAGCCTATTGTTGAAGCCCAAGGTAAGGGAGGTGTACTAGCCGATGGACTTGTTTTAGTGAAGGTGTATCCTCCTGGGGTGGAGTAGGTGTGTGGGGAATGAGGGTCTATGGGTTGTGGGTGTAAGTGTCTCCTAGGATAAAAGATCCTTCCTGTTGCTTTGTGCAACTTCCTTGTTTTCCTTTCCAAGCCTATAATTCCCTTGCCCAGTGGAGTTTAGTCCCAGCTCGGGGGTGACCTATTGCTGAGAGTAATGAGCAGCACGGTCTAAGGATGGGAGGTTCATGGAAGGTATGCACACAGTTGGTTTATTTACTCCAGCTAAAAGATAAGTATCGTTGTTGTGCTTAATTATGTATTTTATGCATGTTTTTGCTATTGATGTTTGAATATTATCATGTTTTCCATTGCAGATTTACTGTTAATCTTGTTTGAATCTGAACGGGTAGCAATAATTCTGTGTTTATTGTGTTATGTGTTTTATTTCGATTAAAATGCATATATATCATATACGTTTATATTCCACATGGTAGCATTACCCAGTCTGTGGATGGTCGGGGATGTTACAATATGTTATCAGAGCCATGGTTACAACACTGAGCTTGGATGGGCCATGTTAGTGGCTAACCAGACAAAGATTTTAGAATGAATTGTTGTCAAAATGGACAAAATTCGAGGTTTAGAGTGTCTCTGGGTGCAAGGAGTGCGTCGACAGAGTCTTTGACTAAAAAAGATTAGGAGAAATAGATTGAGATTTCTTGTAAAGAGATGCGGAGATCTGTTGCAAGGAGTGCACAGATCTGAAAGTCGACTAAGTGTCGAAGCAACCCTCTAAGGAGAAAGGGGTTATAGAAACAAATCCCAGGAGGAGTAGCGGTATCGTAAAACCACAACTTACATGGTATTTGGCCAGAGAGAGAGAGATCACAACACTGGTGGTGTTGGGACCGTAGGTACTAGGATTTGTTCGGAAGGAATGGAAATCCTTTACGACCATCGGATATGGAGAAGGTGTAGAAGGGTTATCCTGGAAGCCCTTCGAACTTTGCGACTTCGGTGAAGTTGATGCAAACTAAGAGAAAGGTGGAAGCCTAAAACTCTGAAGTCCAGAGGAGAGATATACATCATAGATCTGGAGAGAAGTCTTACCATTAGATCAAACCAAGAGCGAAAGATAAAGAGGTACGGAATTTCAGATTTTGGAAGATTGGAAGGAAGCAAGTGTAAGAACTTTCGAAGTCTGAAACTCTGAAGTGACGTGGCATGGTGATGTCACTTGGTTTGACGTGGACACATGGATTTGAGGTGAATCCCCCTGTGAACAAGTAGATTCCCTCTTGGGCTCTAGACTCCTACGACTAAGAAAGAAAGGGTGTTAATATTGGTCACTGACATCTTTTAGATCTAGCTAAACTAATGTATGAAGAAGAGGAAGGAAGGTGTACCTTTTTAATGATGTTTGTCCTCGCACAGTCTGAGTTGAGATTTGATCCTAAGCTCCTCGATAAATCCTGTAAAAGAAACAAAGATACAACAAGCTTCCTATTCTACTAAGATTATCTCAAAACCAGATCTATCTACTAGAGACAAGTTCATGTGGAATAAACACAACCTTGAAAGAAGCATACCAAGCATATATGTGTAGTAATGAGAACAATGAAGAATACTTACATACCTTTGATGAAGGTGCAACAGCCTCTTCCATCGTTCTTTGTCGAACCCTTTGCTCAAGTGATCTAAACTCACAGAATGATTATGCTTCAATGATATCTCCCTTATGAGATTGTAAGTTTGATGCTTTCAATATTCTCCCCTTCCCTCTTTTACCATGAGAATGCCTCCTTATATAGGCTTGGAGAGGCCAAACCACTTGAGAGATTCTTGGGATAAGTTGAGGATTCTTCTCCTTCAGTTGTGGATCTTCCCTAAGATCATGCCTTGACCTCAGATTTGAATCCAACCACCTTCAGACATTGAGGGGATTCTTCCCTGATTCATCTCAACAAACCAAAATTCACTCAGGAAGGGTAGCTCTCCCTCAAAATGGGGCACAGAGCATTGCAACGCTCCCCCAGAAGAAGATACAGAGCGCTGGTACTCCCTGACAGTGTATAGGGGAGCGTTGCCTTCCAAAAATGATGTTTTAGTAGTTTTCTCCATGGCAAAAGGCTTGTACTCTTTGTCAGATGATTTCTCCTCTTCAAAACTAGTCTTTGAGGTGTCTTAAGTGTCCTTATGATGTCTTTAGAGACACGACATAGGCAAGATGATAGTATGATTTTTGTGACACTTGCGACACTGAGAGAAAATGTATTTATGTTAACAGGAACACACATTTGTTCCTATTGCTAATAACACACACACATTTTAGAAAGGCATGCGCGCGTTCCTAAAGCATGCACTCATCATTTGAATTTCAAATTTTTTCAGGCAGAAGTGACAACTCTAGCATATGTGTTTGTTGAGTTGGTTTCCTCAGATTTAGGTTCGAGATGACAGACCTAGTGGTTCGGTCTGCAAATACATAAAAGCCTCCATTTTTATGAATTCCTCCCCATATCTCTGTTTTTGACATTATTTTTCTATAGGATACACAATTTAGTTATTAATGAAACTATAGACACATATAGATTTGGATGTGTAGATTCCAATTACACATTTTTTTTAAATTAATAATGTTTACTATTTTTAATCTATTTTTGTCTTGACATATATCAAAATCCTAGAATACATACCTCTCTTGTTTCTGCTATAACTTTTTTTTTGGCTCAACTATTTCTCGAATGAGTTATATGCAGCACTATAGGAGATCGATATCTATGATCTAAAAAAAAAGAAATTGTTTTGATAATGTTAAGACCCTCTTAGCCCGCATGATCAAAAGACGTTGTAATTTCAGGGATATGTTGACTTTTATAATTTAAAAAATATATAAAATTAATATTATAAATTTCCAAAAAATACACGGCACAAGAAACATGGGTTCTCTAAAAGTATACAAGTTTTTGGAACAAAATTCCATCGTTAAGGTACTCAACACCTACATGAACAAAAACATATACCTTATATATTGTTGGAAAAACAAGATATCAATGTTAGAAAAAATCAAATTTGACATAGTTATTCACAATTTACATGAATAAAAGTTGTATATTCAGAAAGATAATTCAATATCCTATGTTTCATCTTCTTACACCATATTCAAATTCATTGTAAAAGTACCTTCAATAATCCATCCAAGTTAATAGATTATTTTTTTCTAGGTTTTCATTGCCACTAAAGCGTCATGAGAGACCATCATTAGCTCGCACTCAGCCTTGAGTATTATTGTGTGGATGTATTTTTGTTATTTTGAACTCAAGATTTTATCTTTTATCTTTTATCTACGAAGGTTTACTACATATTCACCCATTTGCAATGGAAAAATTACAATCTATCTTGTATAATGAAAACTTGTGTGTTCATGTGGAGGAAGAGTAATGGTACTCATTTGTGTCCTCGTGCTCTACATTACAATCCAATTCTTGCTCCAAACAAACTATTAGGTTAAATGATCATCTATGAATAATTTTACTCCCAACTAGCACACCTTCATATTCTCAAAGATACCCCCCAAGAAGGGTCCTCAAGCCACACAACCAAGGGCAATGAAAACATCAATAAACTAAATTTAAATTCCACCCAAGGCCAAAGAAGAATGGTGTTTGGTCATGCCATATTCCATGCTAACTAGGCTAGGGATCTATAGTTTGCACCTCCCACAAGATCTGGCGCCTCCTTCTTTCTTTATGAGGATAATAGTGGAGAAAAATGTAACCTAGAACAACAACAATAAAACCATTACTCACTTAAGACAAAACACCATGTTTGCCTTGAGGATACCAAGATACTAGCAAAAGAGGACCATTACTACAAGAGACACATAAGAGAAGCTCTAGAGATAATCAAACACCCCAACAACATGAACATAGACGGTGGCCTGGAGGTAAGTAGATTTTGGCACCCATTAATCAACCAACTTAAGGAACCTCATATATCGAATTAGGTTTGACACCGCCTCTCTTCTCTAATCATAGAAACCTATTATCACTAATTAAGCTTCATACACCCTAATTGACACCCTATTTACTAATAATAACATTATCAACTTACATTAACCTTAACAAATACTTTTTCTTAAAATTTTTAAAAAAACCTTAGCTTACACAACTTTTAAATTTACACTACTATATCCTTAGTAACCCTAATTTTTAGTACATTCACTTAAAACCTAATTCTTAAATTAAACTTAATACCTAGACCTATTTATTTATTTATATATATAAATCCTAATTATTAAAACAAACTAACACTTAGACCTAACCTATTTATCAAACATTATCAAATTGATTTACAAAAAAACATAACTAATACACAATCTTAACACTTATTTATCCTATAAAAAACCCTAGATTTACTTTAAAACTAATTAAACTTAACACCTAGACCTAATAATAATACAAGAT
>ML811062.1:11176-25921 GCA_009831015.1 Picea engelmannii
AAATTTCCCAAGAAACAATCACACACAGGCATGATGAATTTATCTTTTCATTAAATAAATAAACTGTACATACCACTCAAAAAACTTGAACTATCTGCCTATGGCCCAAATCTTCTTTCGATGGCCCTCCTGCTTAAACCAGTTGCATGTACACCACACACAAGTATCCTCGCTACACCAGATTGATGCTCGATCCATGCTATTCTCTACTTTCACGTCCAACCAACACCAGTCCAAGCTACAAGCGCCACACTTCCACGCACAGGTCGCTAGATGTCTTTAAACTATCTATATAGAGAATCTATAAAGCTGATGAAGGGACGAGCTCCAGCACCTTTCGCAGCATTTGTGATCTGGCAGCGTTTTTGTGTCCGCAGATCCATTTTTGTTGGATCGAGCTATTTCGGCATCCAGTTTCTTTTCGGCGTCTTCGTCGTTTTCTCCTCGTTCCCAGTCAGTTGCATCTCTCCTAGGATTTCCAAGCGGTTTCCAGGTAAATGCAGATTATCAACGATCTGACAGATAGGTATCCACCAACAAATGTAGCCCACAACGATTTCTCCAAGCAAATCTGGGCAGCCTCACGTCCTCTCAACAAACAGATGATTTCAGCTATGAATTCTCTAGCAGGTAGTAGCCAGCGAGGAAATGGCAGTCTTTCTTGCACAACGGTTTAGATCTTATTTCCAGAAACAGATCTTATCGCCTCCTTGAAATATGCAATAGATCTGCAATCTATCCCCAATTGAACTGATCTTGTACAGATAATGTCCTCTCTATATAGCTTAAGGAAAGCTGCTCAGATCCGTCGAGCCTATTCTACAGCGATTCCAAACAAAACAAACGGAAAACACAAAATTCTCACACACCTAAGCTAATTTATATGCACAGATTTAACATTGCAGACTAAGCATGATCACAGCCCCTCTCGTGAGAGAGTCAGGGCTGAGCCAGCTCTGATACCAATTGAAGAAATTAAGCACAATAATATTAAGACAAGAAGATTGGCGGAAAAGGCCTCAAGCCTTCATTCGCAACATTCTATTCATCTTAATGATAAAAATATATAATACAATAATGCAACCACCTCAATTGTTCTCACATCGACACCTCATCATGAGATAAGGTCAAATGAGGAAGTATAGGAATATAGAAACACACTTAGGATAACAACTATATCCTAGTATGTAAAATATTAAAGGTGGTATACTTAGACTTAATGATTGTATATTTCAAAGAGGCTAACATAAATTCCTCATCATAGATACTCTCTCCCTAAGAGTATGAAGGTCATCCATGGAAAATCCCTCATATGCACTACCATGTGCCACTGATGCCCTCCAACAGTAATCGACCACCAATGCATGTGTGTCATCAAAACGCCTAGTGGCTGCCATGATCATATCCTCACTGACTCTCAACTATCCTGCTAAGTGATGTGACTCCTGATCACAGTCATGCTGAGGTGCCACCTCATGCCTCTCACTGCTAGTGCCAACATTGGAATCCCCAACAACAATCTCTACAGAAGATAAAGTGTTGAGTTGCCCCCTATCCATTGTGCTATTGGGTCCTCCCATATGTGACTGCTCATCATCCTCAACTACTAGCTCCCTCTGAATCATACTATATCTGGTGTGAGTAGTTGTATCCTCTTGTGCACTCACCTTGGTACTATCATCTGCGCTTGGATCTCATATAGATGTGTCCACACATGTGCTATGGTCCTCCTGACCAATAAAGGATAGATCCTCATCATTGCAGGTTGATCCTGGAAGGAAGTGTCCCATCCAACTGTCAATCTCTACAGCCTGATCAACTAGCGGAGTCCCCAAAAAAAGTGACCGACTCTCCTCATGTTGATATGTGAGTGTAAGGTCAACTATTTGCATGTCATGTATCTCCTCCTAGATCTATGGATCTACATGTCCCTGGTGTGCATCCCTCACATACAGATCCTCTATGCTATTGCTATCCTCATGTGATGTGGATGCCATAAGTGACTAGAAAGATGACAGATGTGTCATGGTCATCATAGGGAGGTCGCCACCTCTATGTGCTAACATGTCTGAATCCCCACTAGTGTCACAACTCTGCTAAGGTGTAAAGTCATGAATAGTATGTGATATGTCTGTTGAAACACTGGTGCTATCATCCTTTCCATCCAACTGTCCCTCCAATGCACAAGGGTCACTATCCTCCTCAAGTGTGTAAGAATCACTAGCCTCCGTGCAAGAGTCACTAGCACCATCAGACTTCTCTAAATAAGCATCTATCTCTGCATCCTCACACACCTCATCATCATTGTCATAGTGCACCTCAATAATGTGCATCTTACCTTTACCCTTACATCTATGATCTGGTTCCCAAGGCGCTTTGTAACTGTAGCAAAGTTGCCTGCTCCTAATGAGTGTGGGGTTTCTCTTTTCTTCCCTCCATCTTGATGCATTGGCTCTGTGTCTCTTTATACTGTCGGTCCAATCTATGACCTCATCTTGTCTCCACCAAGGATTTTTTATGGCTACCCACTGTTGGAAAGTTATATCAACCCTAAGTCTCTCACTACGGGCGTAGTATTCCCGTTCACAATGTACAACCTCTTTAGAAAAATCTCTAGACTCCATCTTGCCGTATGGAAGATCCCTCATGCTGGCAAGAATCTAAGCTCTGATACCATTGTAATGTTCCCAAGCCAAGAGGCCAAGAACATTTCGTTTTTGCATGATTTTTAAACTTTTCTGGTTGTGGCATTTCATCAAACACTTTGTTGATTTACTTATGTTTAGATGTTTACTTGCAGATTGAATTCATAAATTCGGCCTTAGGGTTTATATTCAATTATCACACATAGATCTGACAACATAACCAATGGAAATACAATATACACCAGATATGGAACCAATAACAAAGATCTGACCTTTATTATTATAAGAGCAAGAACCTGATACAAAGTGAGTCCGATCTGGAATGATCAACAGATGGATCCAATAAACATAATAAGATCTAATACAAAATGCTCCCAGGAATAAGATGAAAGCCTCCAAAGGTTGAATACACAATGAAGACTTAATACAAGAAGAGATCTGAGCCGTATGACATACCAAGCCCCCACTGGAAAGGTCGCGCTCTAGTAGAAGACTGAAACCCTCAATAGTTCGGCCCTGCTGCCAAAGACCACCAAATCCTCTGATGAATATGTCGAACTGTAGATCGGCCCAATACAAGACCTCAAGTAAAGTCTCAGGTGGATCAGTGAAGAGATGACCCACTAAATGAAAAACCCTCTGTTGGACTTGCGCCCCACTAGATGGCTGAAACCCTAAATAATTCGGCCTCCCTCCTAGAGGCCTCCAAATGCTCCACAAAACCATTGGAATGATAGATCGGGGCCCGATTACCTCACTGGTGAAGTCTCCAGGTCATATCTGAAGTATAACCCCTCCAAACTAAATACATTTGAATCTCAAAAATGCCCTCCTTCTCTCCAATTCATCCAATGCATCCAATAAATCAAATGGCACATGAAACTCCTCCAGAATGCACTAGATCTAATGGCCAAGACCCTGCAATGAAAACCCATGGGATAGAATCTGTCGAAGCCCTTCCAATCTCTTGGAACAAACTTCCCTCAAAGAATGGTGCGCCCCCCTTACTGGAAACCCCCAATGGTGCATCCTCTCTCCTCCTATACCTGTGGCTGGTGTAGAACCCTCCTGCAACTGAGTAGATCTGAAGTAGAATGGTGTGGGGGAGTATTGCATCCTCGAGACCAAGCTCGAGACAAGCTAGGTGGAATCTTTCACCATTGAATCATCCTCTAGGGTTTGTTAAGTCAAAACCCTCAAAACCCCCAAGGTATGGGCTCACTAGCTAGAAGCTAGATATCAAAAGATAATCATACACGAATGAAAGAATAGAGGCCCTTGCCTCTCTTTTATACTTCTTGCTCACCTTGTCCCTCCAAAGTGACTTTTACTTTATTAATTATTAATTAATTAATTAAATCACTTTAATTAATTAATTAACCTTTTTACCTCTCGAAAACACCTTATCTCTCCTTGTGGCTTCCCTGGCCACTGAAAGTCACTTTTCATCATCCTATCTTGTAGTTTTGTTCCTCCCGATTCTAATAAGCTATTACACTGAGAGGTTCCTCCAAGTATTGTGCCCAAAATGACCTCTTTAGTGAATTTAATTAACCTATAGCTCAAAATACTCAAAATCATGGAAATCGTCAGAATGCAAGGGAACCAAAGCCAATCTGGGCGGAATGGATCATAATGATGAAATAGGATGAGCGATATAAGCCAGACCCCAAAATATCCCTTTATAGTTACTATACTTGCTATAACATCCATCGGGCTACTCTAGTCGTCATAACACCCTGAAATGTAATGATGTCCCAAAGTGGGGACATTACAAGAATGTTTGGTTACTAGATAGTGGATGTAGCAATCATATGACATGTCACAATGATTTACTTTCTAATTGTGATACATCTCTTACTACTACAATTAGTTTGGGTGATGATTATTCGGTAAAATCTTCAGGAAAAGGTGTTGTGCCAGTTTTAACAAAGCAGGGTGAAGTGAAAAATATTTATGATGTTTACTATGTACCAAATATCAAACACAATTTGTTGAGTGTAGGGCAATTAATGGTGCATGGTTATGATGTTATTTTCCACAACAACACTTGCACAATTCTTAATCAAACTAAAAGACTTGGTTCAAAAGTTAATATGACATAAAACATATTGTTTCCATTAGAAATGAGAGGTGGGAAGATGTATGCATGTAATATTCCTAATGCAAATGAAACTGAGTTATGGCATTATCGTTATGGTCATTTACCCGTCAAACATATGAATTAGTATATGGTGAAAGGATTGCCTCCTACGATTAATCAGATTCCTTCTTGTGAAAGTTGCATAGTAGAAAAACACCAATGATATAGTTTCCCATCATCCTCTTATAGAGCCAAAGAGTGCTTAGAGTTAGTTCACACGGACTTATGTAGACCTATGCAAAATCATTCGATTGGTTTAAGTTTTTATTTTCTGACATTTATTGATGATTTTAGCAGGAAAGTTTGGGTTTACTTTCTCAAACACAAATCTGAGACTTTCACTCGATTCAAAGAATTCAAGGCTGAAGTAGAGAAACTAAGTGGCAGATTTGTCAAAGTTTTTATATATGATGGAGGAGGTGAATATGACTCAAGAGAGTTTGTTGATTTTTTTAAACATCATGGTATTAAAAAGAAAACGACTATCGGATATATTCCATAACAAAATGGAGTGGAAAAAAGAAAGAATCACACCATCATGAACATGGTCAAGAGTTTACTTACAACAAGTAAATTGTCCAAACATTATTGGGCTGAAGCAGTTGCATGTTCAATTTACATACTTAACTGATCACCAACTTCCAATGTTCAAGGTAAAGTACCTGAAGAAAAATGGAGTGAATCTAAGGTAAATGTTTCTCATTTCAAAAATTTTGGTTGTGTTGCTTTTGCTCATGTTCTTGAAGAGATAAGAAATAAGCTTGATGATAGAAGTGAGAAGTATATTTTTTTTGGCGAACAATCAAAAGCATACAGATTATATAATCTTGTTACTAAGAGGATGAAATGGAAAACAATACTTCTCACAATCCTTCTCTTGAGTTAGATAAACATCAATCACCTACAAAGTTAGATGAACATCAAGAACTGATAACACGCCTTCCAAGATTGCAAGTTCAAAATGAAAGCAGTTCTTTATCTCATAATGATTCTTCATCTCATAGTGATTAATATTCTGACCATAATCATCAAAGAATGAGAAGTTTGCGTGATATATATGACCAAGATGATAATGTAGTACAATTTGCATTTTTCTCATCTCAACCTACTTGTTTTGATGAATGATAAGTTTGCGTGATATATATGACCAAAATGATAATGTAGTACAATTTGCATTTTTCTCATCTCAACCTACTTGTTTTGATAAAGATGCAAAGCAAAAAGAATGGGTAGATGCAATGAATAATGAAATAGAAGATATTGAAAGAAACAATACATGGGATTTAGTTAATCTACTTGCAGATAAAATGTCATGAGTTTAAAATGGGTTTATAAAACTAAATTGAATGAAAAAGGTGAGATTGAGAAACACAAAGCAAGGTTAGTTGCCAGAGGTTTTTCACAACAATCTGACATTGATTATGGTGAAACTTTCGCACCTGTAGCAAGATTAGATATTGTTCGATTTGTTCTGGCCATTGCAACACAAAACAAGTGGCCTATTTATCAAATGGATGTCAAGTCCTCCTTCTTGAATGGAGTGTTAAATGAAGAAGTGTATGTCCATCAACCACCTGGATTTGAATTAAAAACACAAGAGCATCTAGTGTACAAATTAAAGAAAGCCTTTTACGGTTTGAAGCAAGCTCCGCGAGCTTGGTATAGTAGAATTGATAATTATTTACTCAAAGATCGTTTCAGTAGGAGAAAAAATGAGCCTACTTTGTATATCAAGGTAAATCAACAAGGTAATATTCTCATCCTATGTCTTCATGTTGATGACATGATCTACACAGGAAACATGATGTTAGATGCATTTAGATTAGCCATGAAAAATGAGTTTGAAATGACAGATATTGGATTGATGAAGTATTTTTTAGGCATTGAAGTAGAACAATCTGATCATGGTATATTTATTAGTCAACATAAATATGTTATTGAAGTTTTGAAAAAGTTTAAGATGGAAAAGTGTAATCTTGTTGACACTCCTATTTCTCTTGGCATTAAATTAAGCAAGGAATATTTGGGATCAATAATAAGTTCAGCATTGTATAAACAACTTGTTGGTAGTCTTATGTATCTTACTACTACAAGACCTGACATAACATATGCAACAAGTTTCATTTCTAGGTTTATGGAATCTCTTAAGGATTCTCATTGGAAATTTGGTAAGAGGATATTAAGATACATTGCAGGTACAACCACTTATGGTTTGTAGTACACAGCTTCAATAAACAATATGCTTACAGGTTATACCGACAGTGATTATGCAGACAATATTGACGATAGAACAAGCACTTCGGTCTATGCTTTTCTTTTTGGAAATAATTTGATTTCATGGGCATCTAAGAAGCATCCCATAGTTTCTATCTCTTATGAAGAAGTGGAATATGTAGCGGAAACAACATCAACATGTCATGTAGTTTGGGTTAAAAGGATTTTGATGGAATTTGGATATATGACAAAATAACCTATTTCAATTTTTTGTGACAATAACTCTGTCATTTCCTTGTCAAAGAATAATGTGTTTCATTATAAAAGAAAACACATTGATACTCGATTTCACTTCATTCGTGAACTCATAAAAAATGGTGACATTTCTCTCAAATTTTGTGGTTCTAAACTTCAGTTAGTTGATATCGTCACTAAACCTTTGGGAAGAGATGTTTTTCAATTTCAACGTCAAAGTTTAGGCATTATTAATAATGTAATCCTCGAGATTAAGAGGGAGTGTTAGGAGTTGTAATCCCGTTAAACAAATTAGTTAGTGAAACCATTTTGTAGTTACTCCTGTTTCTGAACGGTAAAACTGTCAAATGTATAATATTTATACAATCAATATGAAATCAATATGTAGTGTTCATTCTCCAACATTTCCATGTATTCTTCTTTCTTTCTTTTTCATCCTCCACCCTCCCTACCTCCCATCAACAGTACCTGCAAGTTGATTCCCTCTCCTCCATGTACCTCCCCTCCCTCACCTCACCTCATCTCATCTCTCCCTACTTCCCCTCTCATGATGGCCCTCTTACTCCCCCTACCACTTCTCTATTTTGCATTTATCTTTTCTTTCAGCGGAAGGCTTCTCACAAATATCAAATATCCAAGGCTTTGTGGGGAATTGATTAAACGTCGATCTCATGAGTGGATGAGCATAATTTCCCTACCCGTCTCTCTCGGCGGCAAACCCTCAGTTTGGATCAATGACGTGTTATCACCATATCATTCTTAGATGGAACCCAAGTTTCATATTTAGCGAGGAGCTACATCAGGGTGGAGGCGCGATAGTTTGGAGGACCAGGTGACATATAGCGGAGAAGGGCCAATATAGCGGAGGCATGGAATTTTATGGGGCATAGCGGGCCGTATATCTCGAGCAACCCAGATCGACGGTCAAGAGACATATCGGGCAATGAAGTAGCTCGAAGGTTACTAACTCAAGAGCAGGCCAGGGAAAATACCTTGGTCTCACTTTGCAGAAACGTGGCACCACCAGAGGCATATCGGGGCGAAAAGTGGTCTACCCAAAACCATTTTGCCTCGCCCTCGATATCGAAACACGTGTATAAAAGGAGGGCCCTGGTTATTATTTTACGATATTTCAAATTAGTCAAATGTTTGAAAATTGGCGCAAACGCTCCATTCGAAACTGAAGCTCAACAGTGAGCCAGACTCGCACATCCTACGCTAATTCACAAGTATTTTTCATCATGGCCATGAATCCTCTCATTTTTTCCATAACAGAGCAAGACCCTGTGTCTAAAGTAGAAGCCCTAATTGACAGGGACTTTGATGTATTTGACACATAAATAATTGTCTCACCCATTTCCATATCCAGATCCAACCTGTTAGACAATGTTGGGAAACAAATACCTTTCCTCG
This sequence comes from Picea engelmannii, assembly GCA_009831015.1. NCBI lineage: Eukaryota > Viridiplantae > Streptophyta > Pinopsida > Pinales > Pinaceae > Picea > Picea engelmannii. The sequence continues at coordinate 19,847 of ML811062.1, forward strand.
AAGCGGCCCAAGCCCCCATAACCCCTTACGCTGTCGAAGTCGTGTTCCCTTTCCCAGAGTTCATAAGCTGGTGTGCAAAATAGTACTCGCGAGAAGAAAAGGTCATGTTGAATAACTTAGGGTCAAAGGTCTTACGCAAATTAGATAGTCCATCAATTTGGCATGCCCTTAGTATACCAAAGTCTTCCCCTGTAGTGTTAGAGCCCTTCGAGGAAGAGGGACTGATCACAGTTTATAGAGAATGTCCCTCCGAAGTCAAAACTCTATTCCTGCAGACCATTGTTAAACCTGAACACCATTGTGAGAGTCTGTCGTTATCGATCATTTTAAGAGTCATGGTCATTGAGGTCCAGTGGGCCTACTCCATACTTAGTCAAATTCTACGATTGGATAATGACAAGTTTTTAGTAGAAGTCATGTTGGGTTTCCTGTTGACCTTTTTTCTGTCAGAGTCCGGTTAGTCAGTCTGTGTCAGTTTTGAAGAGTTCATCGCTGACAATATGCACCAAAAGCTGGTAAATTTCAATTCACTGAGACACTTCAGGTACTACACGCACTTGCTGAGAATGTTCCAAGAAATGAATAAGATAGATTTCCCTGAAGCTGCATTCATCTTGACTGAATGCAAGAGGATCACCATGTTGATTTTTATAAACAAGATCATGTCCAGAGTTTACATCTTAATCTTCGGTACCGGCCTTCCAAGGGTTTCAAAAGAAATGAAAATCTCTTTACAACCAAATCTAGAGAACAAGATAGGATATTGGATGTTGTTCATACATTCTACTGTAATTTGGGTATCTGGTTATCAAGAAGGACCTTACCTTTTTCCTGTCTTCTTGACTCCCAAAATCTTTTCCCTAGATTTCACTAGACAAAGAATTATTTCAGAGATAGAGCACTTTCTGAAAATGCACAAGGCATCTAACTTAAAGTTTCCTTTCATAATAGGACCCTTTGTGGTAAAGAATAGGTTCGGTTTGCCTCAGATCCAGGCCAAACTCAGTGAATTCAGGTTTTCACAGTTACAAGGGATGAAATATTACCCACACCAGGTCATATCTAAAAGAAGATTGATGAGCAGACAAGGCCCCTATGAGCATGATCATGTTGAAGGATTTGATAAACTAGCAAATCTGGAAACCTGTGCAGATATGGAAGTCACTTTGCAACCTTATCAAACACAACAAATAGAGTTAGCCCCGCAGCAGATCCAGACACAGAAAACTTTTCCAAGGTTGATTATTAAAGCTCCTAAGATGAGTGTTTATAACAAAAGGAGCAGTTCAAAGGCTTTGGGCAGCAGTGGTCAACAAAATGTTCTCAAGAAGGTGAAGATCACATAGTCCCCGCAGATAGTAAATCTGGAGGAGGAAGAGCCTAAAGAGAAAATGAGCATGGAGATGGTGAAGAGTAGAACCAAAAATGAAGAAGCTCGTACAGAGAGCACACCATAGGGTGAAAGCAGCTCGAGGGCTTTCAACAACAAAAAACATGTCTTTAGCAAGACACCTGGGGCAGTCTACCAATCCAGAAAAGATTTAGCGAATCAATATGTTGTGAAAGGAAGTATGGCCAATAGTGAGATAAGATATTTGTTGCCTGAAGTAGAAAATATATCCCATCACAAGTCTTCCCTGTTCTCATTCAGGGATATAGAAAGAAAGACATTTAACATAGTGATGGCAGATGAGGATAAAGTGTCTGAAATCAAGCTGCACTATGAAAATATTGTTGCCCCCGATAAGGTAAAGTTCCACAGAAATGCCAGTGACATGTTATATTCAGACTACCTGAGTTTGAGTCTGAGGATTTCAAGACTAACAACCCATGCACTTAAATTAGATGGACAGTTGAAGCAGAAGAAAGCATCCAACAAAGCCTGGCAGACCCAGGTCAAAAGATTGGAATCTAAAGGCCCTCAAGGGGTAAAAGCTTCTTTAGATGAGAAAGATAAGATAATCCAAAGCCCAAAGAAGAAGCTGAAGATGTCTGCCACAGAACATCCACAAACAATATAGCTAGCTACTCTAGATCAAGAAAAGGAAACATTCAAACAGGAAGCACTAAATTACAAAGCCAAAATATTGCATCTTGAAAAGGAAAAAGAGAATTGGTCACAAGGACAGTTAACAAAATCAGACGTGGTTGCTATTGTACCTTACACTATAGAAACTGGATCAAGCACTAATGGATTGGTTCAGGCTATGTCCCAAGTAATATTAAATATAGGGGGGATCAAGAGCCTTAAGGAGGTCATAGAAAAACTGCAGCAAGAGATGAAAATGAAGGAGGAAAAGATGGCCCAATTCCAAAAAGAGAATCAAGATTTGCAAGAGAGGGTGAACAAGATGAAGACGAGGTTTAAGGGCAAGGTACTATTGCAAGGAGATAAATATGTAATCTGGGATGCTATTGTTGTTGAAGCTGCCAAGTATAAGGTTTATCTGAATTTTATAAACGACAAAGACAACATGGCTATCACTACCCGAAGAAAATGTACTGTTATTAATGAAACACCGATGAAAAAGCCCTCAGAATGGGCCCATAATGCTATTGATTTGTTGAATTATATGCCCACTGCTGATCTTTAGACCATTGGGGTAAAGGAAAAAACTGCACTGATCATTTGGCTAGGAGGATCATCGCTAAGAACAATTTTCTCAAGTTGGTTCAAACCAAAGCTATGCAAATGGAATAGAGTATACAAGATTTTAGGGATACATTTGAACAATTGTTTATCAGGGGCCTCCCACCATTTTGGGATGGTAAAGGGAAATTATACAATCAAGAAGATTACAATTCTCTCCTCACTCAGTGCATAATGGATCATTCAATATTTGAAGGCCTGGAAGAGAACCTGAAGGGACCCAGTTTGGTGGAACACTTGGCCGCAGACTTTGAAATTTTGAATCAGTTCAAAACAATGAAGACCAGGCTGTCAGCTATGTCTTATCCTACTTGCATTGACCTCGATATCCCGATAAAGGAAATGATGGATTATGATATTCCTTCTGACTCATAATGGAAGGAGGTCGTGCAACTGGGCAAGACGAAACACAGTTTTCCAGGGACCAGTAAGTAACTTCCAGGTGTCACCAAATTAGCAAGTTCAATAGGAGGTCACAGCAGGACAAATGGTGCAAAGGGAGCCGAGCAGTCAGAGAGATTTGCCCCTAGTTTATGAAACAATTTTTGTGTAATCATTCTAAATCGGTTCATATGCCGAGACTGTCAGTTGAAATTATTATAGTCAGTTTTAGAAGTTGAAACGTTTCAGTTTCAGTCATTGTAATCAAATTGTATAAGTACTACAAATTCTAAATGAATTAACGTTGGCAGAAGTGCAAGGGCACATTTTTGTTGTTTCTGAACTCAATTGTAAATTTCTGGAGCTGAATTGAATATACATGTAGAAGCTTTTGAAGTCTCTATGAAAAGATTCTAATGGTGGTGATATGAGTTTTGTCTTCCCTCATTGTATGTATTTCTTGTTTTCTTTAATTCCATTTACACCGTCTTCTGTTTAAATGGGAGAGTTAAAGGCCCAAAATTCGTCTTGTGACGCTCTCGACTTAAGCAATTTAAACTGTGTGTATTTCTTCTTAGCTAATTCAGAATTCATTTCCGTAATGCTTTGATGCAGTTATTTGTTTTCTCCTTCCTCTTACCACTCTGATTAAACTCAATTTACAACTCATATTCATTGCCTCAGTTAGCCTTTATCCTATGGAGAGTTCTACTGGCTAGTCATTGTTTTCATTCACTTTCAGAATTTCGATTCCATTTCCCAAAGTGTCCCTACCCTTCCTCGCTAGCAACTTTATAAAAACCCCCAAAACAAACCAAATCTAGCCATTGATTATCAAAGAAATACCCAGTGACACGAGAGAGCCCTCTCTGAGTTTAGCAGGCTAGTGCACAGCTCTAAAGTTGGTTGAAACAATTACCTCGGTCGTTTGTCTATTATCCGGAAAAAATTTACTTAGTGCTAACATGACGAATCCAAACACCAACAGGAAGTGTGTGAAGCAAAAGGTCGAGGAAGTCAATTTAGTCCTTGGCAATGGTGTCCATTTGAACGAAATCACCCTGATGGAAAGTTCACCCATATGGTTATTTGTGAAAAATAGAGTCAATATATTGTAAGTATTATGAAGAATCCAAACACCAACATGAAGTGTGTGAAGAAAAAGGTCGAGGAGGTCAATCAAGTCCTTGGAAATGGAGTCCAGCGGAATGAAAACACCTAGATGGAAAGTGCCTCCTTGGTTTTTATATGTGAAAAATAGAGTCAATAAATTGTAAGTATTGGGGGGTGGGTATCCAGGGTTTATAGGTATTAGGGGGTATGAAAAGGGGTATCTAGTAAAAACAAGGGTTTCGTTTTTTGGAAAGATGTATTGGGAGGGGGGTTCAACAAAAGGATTTTTGGAGGTATTTATAAATATCTAGTGAAATTAAGGGTATTATTAGTGACATAGTGTTAAGGGGTTTTGGGGAAAATAATCAGGTGGTTAGGGAGAGAGTTCATGATTAGTTGATTGGGAGATTAATTTTTCTAATTAAAATTAATTTTAAAAATGATTATTTTATAGTTATTATTAATTTTTATTTCTTTATAGCATTTTTTTTTCCACAGAAATTTTCACTTTATATTATTTAAAATATACACTGTTCCGATACATAGAACCATCATCACCATGTCCAAAAGGTACATTTATTTGATATCTAATAACCAATCTATCTCCCCAACCGTCAAACTATATGAACTGGCTACTAAAAGCCCTCCCAATAACCCCAAAAAGAAATTGTTCCTTTACAACATACATTACATAGGTAAAAGACACTGGATTATATCCCAACACCCATTGCTAAACAAATGCCATTCAGAGGCAAGAAAAGATCTATTGACAAAGGAGGACCCTCATGTTCCTCAACACACTGAAAATAGATAATTTTCCTAGGTTGCTTGTGAAGTGCTTGCTTTGAAAGGCTGTCTGCTTCCGAGTTGTCTTCCCTATATACATGTTCAAAAAAGATATGCTGAAAAAGTTTTGTAAGATCAACCAATCTGTCCTTCCAGAATTCCAAGGATATCACCTGAAGGCAACCTTTATCACGTAGCCAATCAATAACAATCATCGAATCTCCCTTCACAATGATATTAGTAATAAAGAGCCTAGAAGCAAGAGTCAAAAGGGCCCAAGCACCCAGTAATTTTGCGCGAGTATTAGATCCTAGGCCACAGTTTAAAATCCACTTGAAGATACGATTGTCCATTGTCCTAATAATACCTCCTTCCCCACTGTTGGATCCAGAGGCTTCAAATGCCCCATCAAACCATCCAACAACACCATCCACCACGCCCCTAGTAGCTATGTTCCTCATAACTAGAGCTATCACCTGAGTAGTATAAGAATCCACTGCTATGGACACCTAGATAGCCACTCTATAAGCCGATGGTTTCCTGTCTTCAACTATAGAAAAGTTACGATCCTTCCAAATCTACCAGCAAACGAAAATAGGTAAGGTGGATTGTTGAGCCCTTCTTGAAAACCAATTTTTAAAACATTATGTGATAGAAGATCCAACCCAAGAACCATGTAAGTTTCTAAAAGAATGAAAAGTTGTCCAGACTGTGCACATAAAAAAACACTCTACAAACAAGTGAAAAGCTGATTCCAAGCTTTGATTACATAGGACACACCAACCCAGACCATTGAAACCACAATGCTGGAGGTTCTCCCAGCGTTGGCCCTATCACCAATGGCACTTATGGTGATGATTCAAAACAGTAATTAAATACCCTTTTGACGATGGTTTTGATGATAAAAAAAGTAAAATTGTGGTCACTATGTTTAGAAGTCCCTTTTAAGTGTGGTTTTGAGCCGTCACCAAAGTTGTTTTTGACGTCTGTCTTTATAAAATCGTTGCTAGAGGACCTTTTGAACTATCACTAAACATTGATTTTTTCCCACGATTTTCCAAAAACTACAACCAAAAGTTTACATTTAGAATGGTCGTAATCATCTCTAAGACCACTTTTATGACAATTTTAAGAACAATTGTTGG
>ML811062.1:25971-58487 GCA_009831015.1 Picea engelmannii
CTTTTGAACTATCACTAAACATTGATTTTTTCCCACGATTTTCCAAAAACTACAACCAAAAGTTTACATTTAGAATGGTCGTAATCATCTCTAAGACCACTTTTATGACAATTTTAAGAACAATTGTTGGCCATTGTAAAAATATTTTTTTAGATATGGTTCATTGACCACCACTAAAGTTGTTTTTTTAACAACGATACTATAAATGATGGTTTTGTTTTAGCCACAAGTGTGTATTAAAAATGACCCTACGACTTATTTTTGTGATTAGAAATAGTCATCACTAAAAGTCTAAAATGGAGTCATGAATTTATATCATTAAAGTACATTTAATAAATGTGATGGATTAATGCTTTTTTTTCTAGGTTACGCTGCCTAGAAAACCCCCCAATGTTAAGCCCTAATATTGGCTCATTACCCCTTAATTGGGGCATATTATATTCGTAATGTTATTTTATTTATGTCAGCTTTAGACCATTAGTTGTAATTATACCTCCTAGTCTCCTATATATACCAAGGAGACATTTTCATTTTGAATCATCTGGTACTTGAACATTTAAGTGGGGTAAAAGGAGGTTGCCCCCTCGAAGAGGTTTATTATCTAAAATTATCTCTTTTTCAAGGCGTTGAGTACTTTTTTTGAGGTTTTTCTATGCTATATTGATATTTGGTTCTTAACACCTAATCACTTCTACTCATTTTGATGATGCTACCCAAGTTAAACCCTAGAATATTCAAGGCACAAGGTCAGTCAACAACAAGGCTCAAATCCATTACAATAATATAATTATTAAGAATTCAACATGTCACTTGCGTGAATTGAACTTGGGTGAGGAGGATAACAATCATTCCTTCCAACCATCGGAGCTATACCCAATTGACAATGATGGATTAATTATTTCCCTCAAAAAAGACAATTTAAAAAAGGATATAATTATTTGGCTATACAAAGTATTGTGGTTACCACAGTACCATAATGTGTTTTTTTTTCTTATTACCCTTGAGGCATGTAACATATTCAAAATATATGACATTTTATATTTGTGTATTACATATAAAATAAAATTTTAGATTGGTTTTAGTTATTTGAGAGGTGCATTTTACAACCTGGTATGAATTTGAACATGTGACATATGTCTACATTGAAAATGCAACATATGTGCTACATAAATATTTTGTTTTGTAAGTTATCATTAACCTTTTCATATTAGCATGAGAGGATATTACATCAATTGTGCTGCTGAATTTCCACTCGAGAAAATGGACTAGTAGAAAAAGAACAATTTCTTAGATCTAATTTCCTTAGAGTAGCAAAGGTATAAAGATACATTGCCTTCAAAATTACAGAAATTGAGGTGCCATTGTCTAGAAATTTGGCGTCTAAACTGGTGATTTTCTAGACTAGCTTGGCCTATATTAGAAAACAAAAATACTAGTAAACTAAACAATCAGAAATTATACTAGTGAAGAATTGATCATTTTCAGAAGAACCTACTAGTGATATTCACGTGGCTCATTGAGGTCCAAACCCATTGCTTTCTCTACAAGAAGAGTAATTTTGTGATGAACTGCTTTTATTTATAATTGAATGTATTCCATTTGCATTAGACTCTTATTTTAAGACATATTCTTCTATTTCAACATCTTCCTTGAGAGATTTTTCATGTGTTAGTAGAGGTCTATGGTTTAATGGTACTTCATCTTGAATTTCAATTATTTTTAATTGATGTCAACAAGTAGTGGTTGTCATTGATGTCAACATATGTGATGGATGTACTTGGATAAGTCTCCAAAGTGGTCCCCTTATGGCATAGGTATAAGCATCGCCCTCACGGGAAGACGCTTTGAAGAAGTCTGCAAGAAGCCCTAGAGGTGTGGTTATGGAACCCGATGTTGATCGCGTAAAACGGTCATGAAGGACGGTGTGAATGCATCTAACTTACTCATGGATGGATAGTCCTTTTCATGTCATTTATGGAGATAGGTGGTATGCCACATGGTTCCTCACAATTGAGGAGTTATGACCGTGGGAAGTTATAATCCTCGAAGAATGGTCAAGAAGCCCCTAATTGGTTACAAGTCTTTAATGAAAGGGTAAAGTGGTTGTAACAAGATAATTAAGAAGCCCCTAGTATTAAGGAAATATGTTACCCCAAAAAAATATAAATATAACTCAAGGAGTCATTCACAAACACATTCACTCACTTATTCTATTGAATATCTTCTAGTGAACCAATGATCTATTTGGAAAGTTTTCGACGCTGGAACCTGAGGTAGAGACAAGTAGGAAGTGTGGAAGTTTCGGGGTTGCAAAGGAGAGAAAATGTATCTGAGGAAAACCTAGTTTGGTTGACCCCCATGGGTCATACCAGTAGTGTCCCATGAGGCATCGCTGCGAGTTTCTCAGGGATCATCATGCGAGGCCCCGTGTGACAGGATGTATTAGTCCTGCAAGGACAAGAAAAATTTCGGGGTAATTATAGCACCAAGCCCCTGAAGTCAGAAGTAAGCCTACATGTCAGATCTATTGTGTATCAGGTGAGCTACATAGGTATTGGTATGTTTATGTGCATGTATTTGGTTATGGTATGATACAATCTTGAGGTATGGTTGGTTTGGTACATGATTGAGGAACGTCTTGGCTACATGGTTGATAGAGGTATATTCCTGTATCTGGATATGATATGACTGTCATGGTTCAACTTCGATATGTGGATGTATGGTTAAGGTTTACACTTGATGTATGGTGGCATATGCATGAGGTACATGCTTGGATTCTTTAAGACACTTCATTGATGATATGGGTAAGTTCTATACATGATTGATTCTATGGTATATGGTGTTGATATTATATGTGATTGATGTTCTAGTACATGGTACATGATTATCTACTCATCATTGATTTTTTAGTATCTACATTTGACATATCTTATGTTACATGATTGATGAATGTTATACTACATATGTTGGTACACAGTTGATGAAAGATATGGTAAAGGTTGTGGTATAATACATGTTGATGGTACAGGTTGCAGTGACAGGTTGATGTGACAGTGGAAGTGATGGTGAAAATGACAATGATTTTGGTAGTGACAGTTGGTCTGCCTTTATATTTTAGGGTTGCAGGATGAGGCAAGGAAAGGGGGTCGTAGCATCCTTATAGTTGGTGTCAGAGAAATCAGAGAGTTGGAGATTCCTTCAAGTTGGAGACTGAGAATCAGGGGGTTGTAGCCTCCTTCTAGTTGGAACTAGAGAATTCAGGGAATTGTATCTTCCTTCAGGTTATATCTTGTAAATAGGGGGACGTAGCCTCCTTTTAGTTGTAGCTGGAGAATTGGGAAGTTAATGCTTCCAATGAATGTATTCTTTTGATATATAAGAACATAATTTCATGGTTTTATCCCATTTGGGTTTCCACATAAATTTCGATGTATGGTGTTTCTGTGAATGTATATTATGCTTTCTTGATTTATACTACTCGTGATATATTGATGATATATTGTTGATGATGTTAATGATTACATATAGTGGTTAAAAAGTGATAATAAACTTCTCATATTGATTCACCCCCCCTTTCAGTATTCCAACAATTGGTATCACATAGGATCCTGCAATAACAATTTAACCACTGGAAGGAGATCATGGAATACGCTAAGACTAGAGCACCAAGGTTTGATGGAAAAAACTATTCCTTTTATAATAAAAGGATGCAAACCTTTTTCAAAGAATAAATATTTGATGTTTGGAAGTTAGTAGTAGATGGATGTATTGTGCGAGCCACTCCCCCAACTGACAAAGATGGAAACAAACTCAGTGAAAACAATTCAAAGGCTAAAGGAACCATTCTAATAAATCTAGATGATTCAAAATTTGTAAAAGTTATGCATTGTAAAACCACAAAGGATCTTTGGGATAAACTTCAAAATATTTATGAAGGATATACCAAAGTCAAGGGAGCTAAGATTCAAACCCTTAGCGATATGTTTGAGCAACTGAAGATGAAGGAAGATGAAGACATTGCAACCTACTTTCTATGGGTTGAATAAATAGAGAAAACTATTAGAGGATTGGGAGAAGAAGTTGATGAATCAGTGGTCGTTTAAAAGGTTCTAAGTTATGTACCTATGAGATTTCATGCTAAGATATCATCCCTGGAAGAAAGAATAGATATTGATAGTTTGAGCATAAATGAGCTACATGAAATATTCACATCTTATGAATGAGGATATAACAAGAGAATACAGTCACGAAGAAGAAAAGAAAGCAAAATTCAAAACCAGATTATAGTTACAGCGATGATTCAGAGGAAGATGAAGAAGTGGTAAAGTTCGTAAGGAAGTTAAAAAGAGGAACAACAAGTACAAAGGTATGCTTCCATTGAAATATTTAATTTTTATGGTATTGATAATTTTTCTTCTAAATGTCCTTAAGCTAAGAATAAACTTAGCGATGAAGAAGAAGATCCTCAAAAGAAAAAAGAAAAATCAAAAGGGAGACAAGAGAGGGAACAAAAAGATTTTTTCAAGAAAAGTTTCTACTCAAAGGAAAATGGCTCTTCATCGGAAGGGGATGATGATAGTGACTATGATTCAGAAAGAGTGCTCTTCATGGAATTAGAAGATGATGAAGAAGATTTCGAAGATTCTGAAGAATAAGGCAAAGTCGATCTCAAAAAAGAATTAATCAGTGCCTTAAAAGAACTAGGGAAAGAGAGAAAGAAAATAAAGTCACTCAAGGTAGAGTTAAAGAAGAAAGAAGGATCTCAAAATTACAACTCAAAAGAAATAGAGTAGATAATCACAAAGTTAAAAATCTAGGTAGAAGAAGACAAAAGGATTGAAGAGACACTCATAAATCAGTTGGAAGATAAGGAGAAGATAATTGAAAGCTTGGAAGTAGAAATAGTCATCTTAATAAAGGATCTTCAGAAGAAAGATATGTAGCAGAATAACACCAAAATATTGGATGAGATCATCATCAGTCAAAGGCCATACTATGACAAGTTCAGTATAGGGTACAACTAGATGCAGACTGATAAAGGTTGGAGCTCTAAAACGATAGAACATGAAGAAGAAAAAAGAAGCTATGCAGAAAGAGGTCCAAGAAGAACCCAAGAAGAAAATCAAAGAGGAACTAGGCCACCTAGAATATTAAGAACTCATAATCAACAATCAACAACATCTTAAGAAGAACAAGGACTCAAAAGTTTTATGCAATTCTTGTAACAATTTTGGTCACAAAGCTGCAAACTGTAGAGCCTATGCAAAGAAAAAAAGAAAATATGAAGTCCATTCAAACAACAATTATCTCAGAAAGTCACATGAAGCATAAAACAAAAATCACAACATTTTAATTTCATTAAGCAATGAAATAGAGTGCTACAAGTGCACAAATTTTGGACACATGGCCAAAGATTGTAGATTGAATGTTCCTCCAAAGGAACCGAAGTAGAATATGAACAGTCATAGACATGAACCACAAATGATATGGAGAAGAAAGTAGGATCAATTCAACATTGAATAATGCTCGCTTTCTCTACAAGTGAAATACAAGAAAAGTGGATGGTATGTTGACATTGCTTGTTCAAAGAATATGACATGTGACAAGAACATTTTTTTGACATTGAAGAAAGAATTATTTGGATTAGTTTCTTTTGGAAATGATAACTCAGCCAAAATTATAGGAAGAGGCACAACCAAGATTGGAAGCAAATATGCCAATGCAGAAAATGTTCTATTGGTCAAATATATGAAGCACAATTTACTAAGTGTAAGTGAAATGTGTGATCAGGGACACACACTTTCGTTTGACTCAGAAAAAATGTGAGATAAGGAAAGAAGGATCAGGTAAATTGGTGGCTACATCTAGAAGAGATTCAAACAACATATATGTCCTAAATAAGATTGGAAAGGAAAAATGTTGCTTAGGAAAAGAAAATGAAATTTGGCTCTGACACAGAAGGATAGGTCACATAAACTTTGATAACCTTGTCAAAATCAGTAGAAAGGATGCAGTGAAAGAAATATTTGAGATCTCAAAGCCATAAAATACTCTATGTGAGCATTGTCTACAAGGAAAACAAACCAGGACCAAGTTTAAATCAAAAGAGTACTCCATGAAAAAACCATTGGATATTGTACACACTAATCTATGTGGAACCACATGAATAAAGGGATTAAATGACTAACAATTTTTTATGCATTTGGTTGATGAATACACAAGAATGATTGTAGTTTTCTTACTTAGGAAGAAGTTAGAGCATTCGAACACTTCAAGATATACAAAGAAATGGTTGAAATTGATATGGACTTGAAAATCAAGTGCTTAATATCATACCATTTAGGAGAGTTTACATCAAAGGAGTTCATGGATTTATGTGATGAACATTAAATAAAGATATATTTGTCGACAACTGTGACACCTAAGAAAAATGGAATGGTCAAAAGGAAGAACATAATAGTAGAGGAAATGGCCAAAACCATGTTGAAAGATTCCAAGTTGAGTGATATATTTTGGGCAAAAGCAGTACATATAATAGTTCACATCATAAACAAATAAATGCTTAGAAGTAACAATGATAAGATTCCCTATGAGTTATGGAATGGAAGACACGAAAATGTGAATCTTTTTAGAGTATTTGGAAGCAAATGCTATATGAAAAGAGAATATGGTAGGCTTGGGAAATTTTACTCCCGAGTTGATAAGGCCATACTAGTTGGGTATTCAAGCAAAGGAAAATCATATAAATTCTTCAGTCCAAGACTCAACAGAGTTGTGGAAAGCATCAATGTAACAATTGATGAGACAAGTGTACATAAGGACAAAGAAGGAAGCAAAGACTCAAAAGAGAAGGATGAAGAGGAAGATCTAAAATAAGAAGATGAACAGCTAGAAGAAGAACAAGAGGAAGATGAGAATCATATAACTCATAATACACCTAGACGACAAGTACAAAAAAATCATCCACCAGAACAAATTATTGGGAATAAAGATGCAGTAGTTGAAACTCGAAGAAGAATACTTTCACCCGAAAAAAAAGACCTAGCATTGTTATCTACAGTTGAACCCAACAGTTTTGAAGAGGATAGCAAGGATGAACATTGGATCAAGGCTATGGATGAACAATTGGATCAAATAGAGAAGAATGGCACATGGGAAATGGTTCCAATACTGAAGAACAAGAATGTGATTGGTACTAAGTGGGTTTTCCGAAACAAGATGAACGGGGATAGACATATAACCATAAACAAAGCAAGGTTAGTATGAAAAGGATATTCTCAAATTGAAGGTATAGATTTTGAAGAGACCTTTTCCCTAGTTTCTAGGATGGAAGCAATCAGATTGATTTTAGCCTATGCATGTTCTAAAAGAATCAGGGTATATCAGATGGATGTTAAGTTAGCCTTTCTTAATCGAGAATTCGAAGAATAAGTCTACATCGAACAACCATAAGGATTTGTACTTTCATAAAAGGAAGATTATGTTTGCAGACTGAACAAAATGTTGTATGGACTTAAGCAGGCCCCTAGAGCATGGTATTCAAGATTGGACTAGTGTCTACAACAATAAGTATTTATGAAGGTAAATGCAGACAATAATCTCGACATAAAAGTGGATCGAGATAGTATATTGATAATTGAAGTTTATGTAGATGACATCATATTTGGAAGTGATGATGACAAGATGAGTCAAAATTTTTCCAGAGATATGCAAATTGAGTTCGAAATGTCTTTGCTTGGTGAGTTGAATTTATTTTTAATTTTTTGGGATTACAGATATGTCAACTAGATAAAGGTATTTTCATCTCTCGCACCAAGTATATCAGAGAAACAATAAAGAAGTTTGGAATAGAAGATTGAAAACCTGTGAGTACTCCTATGCAAACAAACTGCAAGTTGAGAAAGGAAGATGAGTCTAAGGATGCATATTAGATACTTTACATATCAATGATTGAAAACTTACTCTATGTGACATCATCAAGACTGGATGTGATGAAAGTAGTTGGATAGGTTGCAAGATTTCAAGCAACATCGAAAGAAAGACATGTCATGGTAGTAAAAAGAATATTCATATATCTCAAAGAAACAAAAGATTTTGGATTATGGTATCCAAAAGGGAATGTTCTATCTTTGTTAGCCTACACAGATTTAGATTGGTTAGGTAGCGTTGATAATAGAAGAAGTCCAAGTGGAACAACTTTCTACTTGGGTGAGTGTCTCGTGTCATGGCTAAGCAAGAAACAATCATCGATATCTTTGTCCATATTAGAATAATAATATATTGCAATAGAATCATGTTGTACCCAAATTATGTGGATGAAGCAGACCTTGTGGTATATACAGGTGGAATATGATGAACCTATTCCGATACTTTCTGATAACACCAATGTTATCAATATATCTGAGAATCCAGTAATGCAGTCCAAGATGAAGCATATTTAAATCAAGTTTCACTTTCTACGAGATCATGTTACAGAGAATAACATCAAGCTAGAGTAAATTGGGACAAAATAATAGATTGCATATATCTTCACCAAACCTCTTTCGAGGGAGAACACTGAGTATCTTCAACAAATAACTTGTAGTAGTTTCTTCCCCACAGTGATCCACACAACATCATGCATACTAAAACATGGATATAGAAGTAGAAGACTTGAAGAATCCAGGTAAAGAAACTTTTTGAATGCTTTTCATATACATTAGATATTTACACGAGGAAGAACCATGAAGAGAAAGTAGAGGCTTGTAAATAGGGGGAGAAGCCCCAAGGAGAATTACCCTTTTCCATTGATTCCAAAGGGGGAGAGAAATAATATATGCATGGAAACAAAGAGAAAGAAGAGATCATGGATATAGGGGGAGAAATGGTCACAGGGGGAGCGATGATCATAGGGAGAGCATGAGTGTTCCCATGCCATCGGTGTTTCCATCAATGCCCAAGGAAAATATTGTTGGACAATTTGTTGTCATTGATGTCAAAAAATGTGATGGATTTATTTGGAGAAGTCCCCAAGGTGGTCCCCTTATGGAATAACTCTAAGCATGGCCCTCATGGGAAGACGTCTTGAAGAAGTCTACAAGAAGCCCCAGAGGTGTGGTTATGGAACCCGTTGTTGATCAAGGAAAAATATCATGAAGGATGGTGTGAATGCAACTAACTCACTCATGGATGAGCAATCCTCTTCATATCAATTATGTTGATAGGTGGTATGCCATGTGGTTCCTCATGGTTGAAGAGTTATTGCCTTGGGAAGTTAGAAGCCCCAAAGAATGGTCAAGAAGCCCCAAGCTGGTTACAAGTCATTAATGAAAGGATAAAGTGGTTGTAAAAAGAAAGTTAAGAAACCCCTAATATTAAGGAAAGAAGTTACATATTAAAAGTGAACTAGTGATACATTTGGAAAGTTTGTGATAGTGAAATAAGAGGTAGCGACAAGTAAGTATTGTGGGAGTTGTAATGTACCCCAAATTTACCAAATAATTTTTTTTTAGGTGCATTAAAACTCATTGAATCTACAATACTTGTTCGAGTATAACTTTAATTGTCAGCACTATTGGACCTAAACATGTACCTCTTTGTAATTTAGACGACTGTGATCAAAATAGTTATCTTGTCTAAGTAAGTCATCTTATCACAGGGTTACAGTGCATAAGAATTATGGTCAATAGAATAACTTATAGTCTGCTCAAACGTTTGTTTTATCAAATATAATGTCTGCAATTGCTTACTGTATCTATTTAGTGACTATGGTATCCATATCATAACATGGATACTATTCCTATCATTATATATCTATATAAGTGGTTTACAAAAAGTCTCGACACATATATATAAATCTTAGCACATTTAGTTTGTAACCATTAAGTGAAATCTTAACACTTACCTACATATATAATCCCACACATGGAGTTCTTAACATATACCACGATGCATATATATATCATAGGTTATTGTTGGCACAGAGGCAAACCTAGGGTTCAATGCTACAACAACGCACCAACAAAACCCTGACTACTGGCCTGTTTGGCAACACCTGCGAAGCAGATGAAGTATCACCCGAGGTAGAGGCAGGGGTGGTTGCAGGACTCAGGTGTCTGCAACCTTAGCTAGGAAACATATATGTAATTATAATACTTAGTAGAGCACTTAGCACTGACAGTTCATCAATATTCAACCATTATCTACTTCACAGATAAAACAGAGCATCGCATCATTCATCTAGATCTGATGTATCTAAGAACTTATCGTAGAGAAGTAGGTTAGATCTAACAGATTCAGGCACTAAGCACATTCATATAAGTTAGATCTAACATCCATATACATCATTAGCAGAAAGCATAAACATATTTATCTATCTATATCAAAGCACTTAGCAAGTAAAGACATAAACACATCAGCACATTGCACAAAGCAGAGCAACACAACATATACGTGGTTCACCCCCACCTTGGGGCTACATCCATGAACTCTTCTTCTTTATTAGCTTCTTCAATAGGTTACATGCATGGAGCCTCAAAACCTTACTCCGCATAGTACATGAAATCTGCGTAGCCTGCTAGATCCTCCTTCCCCAAGTAGATCTAAGCACGCAACCTTCCACAACCTCTTACAAGGACTTGCACTTAGCTCTACAAGTCTCACACAGTATGCATAGAGCACTGACAATCCTTCAATCACATAGATTTAGCACTTAGCCATTCATAACTCTCTATCTCTATATATTCACTACATCACCTTAGCATCTATTTATACTTTACAAAATAGGCCTAAACATGGGTAAACCCATGGGCCAACATCCCATACCCTTTACATAATCCCAAATCCCAAAAAGGACCCAAAAAGGGGCTGAGATCCCGCAATCTCTTCTTCGTCTTGTGCTCCTCCTTCGACAGGTTGGCGAAGTCCAAAAATAGGTCAAAATTGACCAAGGATCTCCTAAAACTTGGTCAAGGGCCAACAAACCCCTAACACTCACCTGTGACTCATCCCAAGTCACTCTGATCTGGATAATTCTGCTTCAAAAACCTCGAGCGTAGCTTGAGCTTCTTTGACTTGCTGCTGCACCTTGGCCTCCTATTCAACAAACTCTTGGATGACTGTGTCGTTGACAGGTCCCTCCAGGCACCGTTCAACTACAGTGACAACCTGCTCCAGTTCTACTCCTCGACCTTCTACTTCTGTGAACAATTGGTAAGCCTTATCTTGTACAGGTTGGAGCCTCTGAATTACTTCCATAACTCTACTTTGGATAGTGTGTATCTATTGCTGAGCAGTGCGCTGCTCCTGGGATCACTTCATTCTTTCCACAGCTGATATGGGCTTCAACTGCGCTTGTATCGTTTCAGCTTGATTCTTCGCCTCTTGGAGCTGCGACTCCAGTTTCTTCAGTTATGGATTCTCAGTGAGTTGCTCGTAGGTCTGGGCACTGCGATCAATGAGTTTCTTACATTCCATAGCAAGGGATTTTATTCTGTCAACTGCGCTTCAAGTAGTTGCTTCTCTTTGATCCGTTACATCCTGTGGGGTCTTGGGCATTGCGCGGAGCTCAAAGTCTGCTATGCATTGTTGTAGCTGCTGGATAACGTCTGTGAAATTCTCTACTTGCTACGTGACTCGATCCTCTGCCTTTATTTCTACGACTATCACAGAACGAAGTGCTCTGCTGATCGCTTCTTTCACTTCGAGTTGCTCCACGAGAAACTGTTCTTTTCCTTGCTGTAGCTGTGCTTTTTCTTCATCAAACTTTTCTTGGAGAGAAATATTTTCCTATTCTGTAGCTCGACGCTTCTCTGCAATAACTCCTTGCACTTGCATCAAATCCTGGGTATCTTGTTCTATTTCCTCTTTTGATCATCAAAGGCGAGCTTCCCCTATCTCAGCTAGACAGTGGAGTTGGGCTGGCTCATCTCCCAACTATGGTTCTCCCAATGGCAGGGGCACAATGGAGACTGTGCGGCTAGACTGAAGGGCCTGCTGTACCCCTCGGATTTTGACTTCAATCCTATCATAAATTTCTTCCTGATTCACTCCTTGTTTCTTTTCTATCTCCAGTGAAGCATTGTTCAGGGCAGCTATGATGAAGTCAAAATCATTAGATGTGAGGACAGTCTGCATCTTGGCCATGGAGGCTTTCGATTTATTTCAAGAATAAGGTTTTGAGGGGAGGGGGGGAACCTTCCTCTTCTTCAAAGGGTCAACCTCGTCTTTGGGCGGTGTTACTTCGTCTGGTCTCTGTTCATATTCTACTTCGTCACCACCCCCTCGGTCAGGTGACATGGAACCAGTCTTCACTAAGGTGCTGCTTAAGTTTTGGACCTCCTGAGTCTTCTTTTGTCTACTGGTTCTGGGTGTATTCTGTTCTTTATGAGTGTCCTCTAGGCTATTAATGTCAGATATCTTGACGGGGTTGGCGGGGATAAGGAGGTTAGCAGACCATTCCTTGGTGATCTCCTCAAGTCCTTCTTCTATAAGTTTGTAATATGACTGGAGTTGTTCTCGATGTTCATCTTCTCGAGTTGTAATGTATATAAAGTGTCGATTTGCATTGAACTTCATTAGTGGTTGGAACCTTTGTAGGGTGTTCAGAGTCATGCGAGGCTTGACTTCAATGGCTTGCTTTAGCTGGAGGTAGTATGTATGAAACACATTGTTCGACTACCACTGTTTGTTCATATCAGTTAATTACCACAAGGTAGTGAACTTTGCGGCAAGCGGTTCGAACGACTCTATGTCAGGGAAGGTCGCTCCTTTCGGCATCTCCCAGGAAACAAATGCAATGAGGACCAGGAGATAGTTGAAATGAAATTCATAACCCTGATCCTGTGCTTCTTGACAATCTAGTTCCAATTGGTTAACTAGGTACTTCGATGAGTTCATCTGTAGGCCTTCCACGCACTTCGCTGCGAGGTCAACAACAAAGCTGGTGACCTGCATAGGTCGGTTCTTCCTTACTAACTTTCCAACTATCAGTTGACATGCGAGGAACACTGCGCCACTTTGGATGGAAGCTACCTTGTAGCCTCTTGTTCCCTTCTAAACATCACCATATGTATCCTTGATATTCTGTGCAAGTGCACGATCTGCGACTTTTCTTGGATAAAAGTCCTGAGGGTCAGGTCCTTGCATACTCAGTCTTGTGATCTTGTGGATCAACGTTGGATCAATTGTAATGCAGAGGTCTAGCCATAAGTAGCCTCCATGGTAACACGATAGTAGCAGCTTGACACAGGCGTTGACTTCCTGGTGTCTTCCGAAGTGTGGGATCTTCATGACATTCAATAGGGTGGATTCCGCAAGGTTCATCGTCCATGACTGAGGGATGATATTCGAGTTCTTCCCTTTAGTTCTATTTAGGTACTTGTATGGGGCGAGCATACCATAGATATTTTGATCTTTGAGGTTGAAGTCGCTAAAATTCAACACTATGATCTTGTCTTGCTATGTTCAAATTGCGCGTATCCCCTTGGGGAGGTACGCAGTGCCCATAGTGTACTCGAAGTCTCTTGGCACACTATCACGATTCACCACGCCAGCCAGAGGCGGGATGTAATCGGGAAATATGGATGGAATCAACTTCGCGTTTGCTAGGTCGTCTTTATGCTTGGTTCTCTTCTCTACTGATGGTCGGGATGGGCCCGATCCACGAGTAGTCGACGAAGAGGCTTGCAATCATGTCATCGATGATGCTTGTACACCTATAGACACCGACATAACTCGTTCAGTCATGAGGTCGATCATAACTTCTTAGTCAAGTCTCTCTGCAGCGCTGAAATCGTCTGACATACACACTCGGGGTTGGAAATCTTCGGGTTCGAGGAGTAACTTACATACTGCAATAGGATAGAAGGCAATAATGCAATGATCACTATATAAAATTAACAAATTTGCGGGCTCAAATTCACGATTAGCAAAAGTGTTCTCGGTTCATGGCATGATGAGATAAATAGATAACTTGGCAACAAATTGCTTGCAATGGTCGAGAAGCCTTCATTAACTCTGTTTTGTCCGTTATGGCGCAATCCAACGGTCTGGTGGCGAACCATAAATCCCTTTCTACCCGTTTGGGGGGTGGGCTGAACGGTTATATTGGTCCCAATGACTATATTGCTTCGCCATGGCGAAGTGCCATGTGACGCTTCTCTGTTATCCCGACGAAGCTCCAATTTTGTAGATTTTCCTTCTGCGAAGTTCCCTCTGGAACCTTCTATAACTTGTCGATCTTAGCTCTCTTCTTACTTAGTTTTCTATCTTTCTTTCCAGTAAGCTTCGTCTCGGTATGCCTTTTTCCAGTCTTATTTTTATCTTCTTTTGGCGGAGTTACTTTGCGTTGTTGAGATGCTTTCCTAAGAGTTGAGGGTGATACTTTTTCTTTATTTGGAATAGGTACTTCAATATTATGTGGGTCTTCTAGTGTTCTTGCAACTTTGACATCCGGGTCTTTGGTTTTAAATAGCTTTGATCTGTTCTTCTGTTCTTTAATTAAGTGTGTGATCCTTCTAGTCATGAAATCTTTTAACTCTTGCTTCTTCTGCGCTAAAAATTCTTTTTGTTCTTACCTTATGGCCTGACTTATTTCAATCCAAGGTTTTCCTAGTAACATGGTAAATGGGGCTCTATTCTCAATAAATTTAATAATCTCAAAATTTTCCTTTGTCGAAGTTCCATTGGAATTTATAGATATTTGGGTGATCTTTCCACATAAGTTTATCAACTTTCCTCTAAATAGACCTATTCCTCCCAATGAAGGATTCATAGCAGGTTTCCCTAAAATTTCCCAAGTTCTTTCTGTCACGATATTCACCTGTGTTTCCTCATCTAGAACACAATCAATGTCGAAGTCTCCTATTCTTGCTTCAAGGCATTCTTTTTCTTTGAATATTTCTGATAAACTGACATGTCGATGGTCATTCAGGGTTTCTTTTATCTGTAGCAATACTTTCTCTGATTCTTTCTAGGGTTCTGCCATTTCTGGATTTGCCTTAGGGTTTTCTTGTCTCATGTTTATTCCTTCAAACTTAGCAATCATTCTAGGGCAATCCAATACTTCATGGTTCATAGCTTTGCAACAAAGACAACTAGGTCTTCTTCCAGGGCATTCCTTAGCAAGATGTCCCGATCTTTTGCAACTGTAACAGAGGGTTAATTCTCTCTTTCTTTTAAATGATCCCCAACCTTTCCTGTACTGCACGCTAGAATCATGGTAGCTAACCTGCAAACATTTCTTTCTAGGATCCACATCCGCTTGTTAGTCCAAACATTCTTTCTATGCATAAGTATAACATATCTTTCACTATTCTTATTAGATCTATGCATATCAAACCTTCTTTCATCTATTAGTGCCCTAGTTTTCAAGCTAGGACATAATCTATCAAACATACCTAGATCCATACTTTAGAAACAAAAATTTCCACTTATCTTACTTCTACAGAGCACAAAGCTTTCAGATCTAGAACTTTTCACTATTCTTACCTTTATCAGAGCACATAGCCTGCAGATCTTACCTCTTTTAGTAAAGAATTCTCACTTTTACCTTTCTTAGAGAACAAAGCTTTCAGATCTTACCTCTTTTAGTCAAGAATTCTCACTTTTACCTTTCTCAGAGAACAAATATTTCGGATCTTACCTCTTTTCTTCCGATCAAACTTCTTTTCTTTAGCACAAAGCTTCTTAAACTAAGTAGAGAACTGCGCACTATAGCGACATATCTATGCACGAATCTTTCACAGTTTTAGGACATATCTTTGTACAAAGCTTATTATTCCTTAGTTCCCAACAATCACAGTTTCAGTCCCGGCAACAGAACCATTTGTTGGCACAGGGGCAGACCTAGGGTTCAACGCTACAACAACGCACCAACAAAGTCCTAACTACTGGCCCTTTTGGAAACACCTGCGAAGCAAAATGAAGTCTCACCCGAGGTAGAGGTAGGGGTGGTTGCAGGACTCAGGTGTCTTCAACCTTATCTGGGACACAAATATGTGATTGTAATACTTAGCAGAGAACTTAACATCGACAGTTCATCAATATTCAACCACTATCTACTTCGCAGATAAAATAGAGCATCGCATCATTCATCCAGATTTGATGTATCAAAGCACTTATCATAGAGAAGTAGGTTAGATCTAATAGATTCAGGCACTAAGCACATTCATACAAGTCAGATCTAACATCCATATACATCATTAGCACAAAGCATAAACAGATCTATCTATATATATCAAAGAACTTAGAAAGTAAAGACATAAACACATCAACACATTGCACAAAGTAGAGCAACACAACATATACGTGGTTCACCCCCACCCTGGGGCTACATCCACCAACTCTTCTTCTTTATTAGCTTCTTCAATAGGTTACATGCACAAAGCCTCAAAACCTTACTCCGCATAGGACAGGAGATCTGCGCAGCTCGCTAGATCCTTCTTCCCCAAGTAGATCTAAGCACACAACCTTCCATAGCCTCTTACAAGGGCTTGCACTTAGCTCTAAAAGTATCACACAATATGCACAGAGTACGAACAAGCCTTCAATCACATAGATTTAGCACTTAGCCATTTGTAACTCTCTATCTCTATATTCACTACATCACCTTAGCATCTATTTATACTTTACAAAATAGGCCTAAACATGCGTAAACCCATGGGCTGACATCCCATACCTGTTACATAATCCAAAATCCCAAAAAGGACCCAAAAAGGGGTCGAGATCTTGCGATCTCTGCTTCGTCTTCAGCTCCTCCTTCGACGGGCTATCAAAGTCCAAAAATAGGTCAAAATTGACCAAGGATCTCCCAAAACTTGTTCAAGGGCCAACAATTATAAGAACTATTACACATCCACACTATTCCAAAAATCGTATTGTTGTAACAAGACATTCCACCACCTTATAGCTCATATCTTAACATCTTAAAATAGTTTTTATGTGCACAGGTGTTATCATTAAAAAGGGATTGTTATAGGGTGGTTATGACAACACATACCTTGACGTATCATATGCCATAATGCATCTGGTTCTAAAATGGTGCTAATTTTAAACCTATACCTAAAAACGTTAACCCTACCTGACTCATGTCATATCCCAGCAATGCATACACTTGGAAGCCAAGTTAATAGCGAGGTCATATCTGTCTGCAATGCATTTATAATTGGCTATTACATTTAAGGGAAAACTTGTATTGTACTGAATGCTTAGGCAGTTGCGCCCAATAAGGGCTCACAATATTTGTTTCTTCACATGGCCTAACAATACTGTGCATTCCCATCACACATTACTCCTCGTTGGCAATGCGTTCGAGGTCACTCCATTCCTTGTTTCCCTTTGGCTTCACAAAAACCTTCTTTGCTCTGTATGTGATTTTGTCTTTGTGCATACCCTGTGTGATTCGGTCTCTGGGCATACACTATGTTTCCATTCTTGTGTAAGTCTGGCATCTTGGAGACGAAACTCGACCCTGGTAACGAATATGGGAGATGAACCCCAGTGGGAATTGCTCTTTGTGCAAGGTAACATTTGAAATTCTTCCTTCATGTTTTTATGTAACTCTCGTAGATTAAAACTCGTCGTTTGAAGGTTAGCAATATTTATCATTTCGCCATCGTGGCCCTGTGTTATCTTTCCTGGATGATTTCTCCGTGTTCCTTTGCGCTTTCTTACTTCTACTAAGAGGCATTGTTTAACCATTATTCACTTACGCATGTAATATTTTTTATTAACTGTGGGGATCCTGAAATCTATGCTCTGTGCTAGAGAGTTAACCCCTATAGTTTCGTACCTCTGCCCTAGCCATTATCTTTAGCGTTCTAAGTGTATTTATAAAGTGATCATGCATAATCAAAGGGAATAATTTAAAGAAGTCATTGCTCTGCATTACCACATTGGGGATTTTGGGATTTAACTCTATGCACACACACACACACACACACACACACACACACACACATATATACAAGATAGACCCTCCATGATATTCATAGATTCAGTCTGTGTAAAGTTTATTGACTGTGTAGATTTGTGAGAAAGTGTGTCATTCATTCCTTCTGCGGTTATTTTGCAATTCACATTCTGTGTGTAAAGTAAATAGTAAATCTTGTGTTTTATGATTTAACCTCTGAGCTCCATACAAAAATGGATATAGGCAACAAATACTTCTTCAGTTTGGAAATTACATTCGATATTGGTAAAAGAGAATGAATTGGGCGATTTTCATTTCCGATTCATAGTTTCACCTTCTGTTTTTTTAATAGGTGGGGATTGATATAAAAATATACCGTAACATTGGCCTTCTATCCGTAAATTCCTCTGGTATTTTTATATGGCGTAACTACATGAATAACCTCAATTCTGAACCTCTGCTCGTCAATTACCTCTGTGGTTAAGTAGCTAAACATGAATTACTTTAGTTTACATAGATTAGTGTGGTAGAACCCTTCTCGTACTCTATCTTAATCCATTTGATATGTAAATGTTTGCCTTGACTTAACTGTGTGCATACTTGTACTACTATTTCTCTGTGTATGCAAAGAAAGGTTACTTACCCACAAGTGAAAATCATAATTAAACCTATGAGATTTTCGTCTTAAATCCTTTGCATTTCATGTAGTTACCCAACATTGTAAAAATCGTGAACCTACTTTCTGCGTATACACAAAGTATCGTTTTACCCTTTTGTAGGATCCACGACTGTGTTTTATGTGAGCTATTCTAACTCTGTAAATTATGGTTTAATTTCTGTGTAAGAAAAGGAAATGCTTTACCCTCTCTTGGGTTGCACAACTATGCTCCTTTGATTTATTTAACACTATGTAACTTGCAACTCGTAAAATCCCTTTATAACTGTTATGATTCATAACATATTTAATCTCTTTATTCTTGTGTGATTTATAACTTGCATATTCTCGTTATTCCTGTATGATTTATTGCTTGTATATTTAAATTCTTGATGTGATAAATCATCACTTGCATCCTGTATTTATGAAACATTATACTCATATTTCATCAACTAATGATGGGGCCCTGATTCATTTCTGCGAGGGTACTGTTGGCAGCCCCACATGAATTCGATATTTAAAATGATCGGAAGAAATTTCATTTTTCTGTAGCTTCCATCACCTCAATTTTGTAAACATTTTTTAGAGTTTTGAAATGATTACTGGATTAAAAACTACCCTTATTAGAGGAAGACTAAACATATCAATACATTCAGAAACATAGTCATCCATAATGCAACTAGTGTCAAGGCAATAATAAACTTTGATCTCTCCGACCCCTCTTTAGTTAACTTGTAATGGTAAACAATTTTATTTTTCGTTCAGTTTATTTCTGTTATGTAATTCGAAATAAGTAAATTTGTAGTTTTGATTTCATTTACTAAAATTAAGATTGGCTACAAAATCTTCAATTCTTTAGCCAAGTCTCTTTTAATTAAAAATTTAGTTATTAGTAATTGTTTGTTCTAATTTATCGTATTGTTTTTGCTTTTCTCAGGAAATGGGAGATTCTGCTGCTGATCATTTGGAGTAAATATTTTCAATTATAATGATTAGTAGTTTCTTTTTCCTTATGTCTTAGAAAAAATTTGATTTATTTTTGGATAAACCAACTCTGTTATAAGTGGTTTCCAATCCTTTATTTTTGTAATATTGCTTGATTTTGGGAGATCTATCTCTATCCTGCAAGATATGAGTATGTGATCTCAGGTTACTTTAAATACTGTTCACTTTGTTAGTGAAAGACATATTTTCCTGGAACAGATTATGGACATGTAATTCTTAGAGCTATATGGACAAGTGGTTCGCATTTCGGCTTTAGACCGATGTGATATTGTTCCATTTATGTTTTGCCTTTTATATTATGTGATATTGATATGTTATGCAGCTTTAGTCTCATTAGCATGCGATGTTTCATCTTATTCAGTGCTTCAAAATTTTGTCTATAACTTGTTGTTTCATATATTATATATGGGATCATTATTTCAACTTTAATATCATGATTTATGCTTGATGTTTAGTTGATGTATCCAATGAATGTTTCACATTGAAGTTTCTTTTACTGTAATCATTCATAATCACAAGGTTACTGGATCTACATTTTTAACTCTGTTCCTATATCCTAGTTGGCAATAAACACCTTGAGTTTGTTCAGGAGAAATTAGTACAAGCCTGTCACAGATTTCTCTCACAGGTGAGATAGCTGGAGGTTTGTATCGCACAAAGACATAGACACAATATGAAACTAATCCTAGGTTAGCTTTATTCACATTTAATTTCCGTTATTAGTTTATTTATCAATGAAACAAGATAGTTTAAATTGACTATGACCATTACTCTATCCTTGTTTCAAATCATGTTTTATTAGTATTTTTTTAAGTTCTTAGTTCTTAGATTATAAACCAGAAAATATAAAAATATGTGCTTTCTTTATCTACTTTTGAAAATAATTACCAAACATTGATTTCACAAGGCATTCACCAAAAACTTGCAATTTGTAAATACTTTGTTTATAGTCACACATTTATATTTCTGAAAGTACTTGTAAATAACTAGATTAAAGTATATAGTATTATAGTTTTAGCTTTAGAGTAGTTTATTTATTTTCTTTATTTTAGGACCCTAGTTGGCTAACAGAGCCATTAAAACCGTCAGAATATCACACCAAACATCTTGGGTTAATTAGACAACCTCGGTCTAGATCTATTCTCCCAGTTGACAGTGTGTCATATATGCTAGTCAACAAATGATGCTAGAAGGAGGGTCTAACTTCAATTGATGGCACATGGAGGTCGTAAGATTCCTCCCCCACACACTCGCTCCCCTGTCATTACGCGTAGTCGCTCAGATAACACTGTTACACTTGAAACAACAACTACCTCAAACGATAACCCTGAGATTCCCATTGAACCAGTGACACCAGTTCCTCAAGGGTTCAACTTCCAAGAAATTGTTCGTCAGTCACTCATAATAACACATAGTGCCTTAGCCCATATCAGACAACCTGGTAGGCCACTTAATCAACCCCTATATTTCTCAGATATCCAATAACAACTTCAAGGCATTGGTCTCCTCCAAAACCCGTTAGGTGAACGTATTACCAATCGTACTGAAACACCTATTCTTGGAGCTGGAGGATCTGGTATTCCACCTTGAGTAATCCTCTTCACGAGGAGAGTCTTCAGACGAAGGCAGTTCCTCATCAGGACCATCACAACCTTTAACACCACCAACGCTCATGGCAAACCAAAACAACCCGCCAGACCTTGGCTCGATCAAGATGTCGTGGTTGTACTCGAACCTCAATACCCATTACCAAAACACTCAGAGAAACGGTTACCCAAATATGATCCAGATTCCAAACAATTTGCTGAAGACCACATCAAAAAATTTATGTTGGTCATTAGACTCCAGGGTGTTAAACACGGGGATGTAGTATGCCAATTATTCGCTTATACTTTTGAGGGAAATGCCTCCACATGGTATTTCACTCAACATCCCAAAACCATCTCATCTTGGGACAAGTTTGAAACTTGTTTTTTGGAAAAATTTGGAGATGATAAATCTCCTGAAGTGTTAGTTATGGAACTCTCCAGCCTAAAAATGAATCCCAAGGAAAAAGTGAAAGATTTTAACCAAATTTTTTTTACGTTAAAAAATAAAATCCCTGTAGATTCAATGCCCGTTGAAAGCCTAATTGTTGCATATTACACTAAGGCTCTGCATAATAACATAGCAATTTGGGTCAAAAGGTCTAAAAAGAACACACTGTTAGAATCCTTTGAGGAAGCAAGCCAAATTGAAAAGGATATATTAAGCTTAAAAGACAATCTCAATAGTGAAGCTGAAACAACTTCATCCTCTAAAAGAAAATAGAAATCCTTGGTAGGCCTCCTCAAACTAAAAATCAACCAGAAATTTTAGACTTAGAAAGCTTGCAGAAAGCTTTCCAAAAGCTGTCGAACTAGGTCGTTGACTTGAGGAGATCAGTCGAGGAGGCATACACAAGCAAATGAAGTTTTAAACCTCCCTTCAGAAATCCTTTTCCTCCCAACCGACCAAACCCAACCACTGAAGGTCTAAATTTCGAAAGCTTGCAGTACGTTTTGCAAACCATATTAGAAGCACATGATAATTTTGCTTCTGTCCCTCCTGAAAGTTATGAAGACGTAGTTGAGGAAGAAGTACCGGAAGAGGAGGAATCATCTCCCAACATCTTCGATCACTTCTCAGACAATATCTTCTAAAAATTTTTTGAAACTGTTCACCCCTACAATACAAGAAGCAAAACACAAAACAAACCTTCTTCTGAACTGAGTAATAATGTGTTCCCAAAATAGTCAAAGAAAACTGAAATTAAACAAAGTTTAGCAACCCCTGCTCTAGAATATGATTTAATTGAAGATCTGAAAAAACTGAGGGCTAATATTTCTATTTTTGAGCTATTGAAATTTCCCCTTATTTTGTAGAAAATGCTTCAAAGTATCGCTGAAAACAGTAAAAACAACGATACTAGCAGCAAGAAAAATGCAGAAATTGGTTCAAAAACAGCCCAAAAGATCCCAACTAAAACAACACCTGAACTTCCAGATAAAAGGGATTTAGATGAAAAAACTGTAGCAAATGTAGATAAAACTGTTTCAGGGACAACAACTAAAAGTCAACAGAGTTTTGTTGTTAATACTCGGAAAAATGTCCCACCTTTTTTATTAACCTTTGAAATTTTCAATAGGAATGTACATAACTGCATGGTCGATTCCGGTGCATCATCAAACATGATGCTTCTATCTGTTTGTCAAAAAATTAACGCAGAAGTTAAACCTTCTGATCTCAAAATCATTCATCTTGATCGAACAAACGTTAAGGTAATTGGTGAGCTAAAGAATGTTCTGATTATATTATCTTCAAATCCTAAGGTTCATCAGATAATTGACATTATCGTTGTGGATATCCCTAAAGTCTATGGTTTGTTTTTAAGTAGGGACTGGTCCGAGCAACTACATGGTTAGTATGCTACAGATTGGTCTCATTTTTGGCTGCCGAAAAATGGACAGCCAAATAGAATCAAGATAAACATAGAATGTTATCTGAAGCATACTGTAACAGATCTAAATGATACAATTGAACCTTTCATTACATCGACAAACTCATTTGAAACACAAGGAATGAATACCTTCTTTGGTAATTTCATGACTGAAATTTCTTCTGTTATTGATCCTGGGCAGCAATAAGAAGATACAACCTATACTCAGACATCAACATTGCCAAGTATGTCGAGCAATGCTAACGAAGCCCAAATCTGGTCATTGTACTTTGATGGATCCAAATCCAAAGAAGGAGCAAGTGCAGGTTGTGTACTCATCAATCCTGCAGGTAATAAGACTTTTATTGCTTGTTGGTTAGAGTTTGAATGCACTAATAACATCGCTGAGTATGAAGTACTTCTACAAGGACTTAGGAAAGCTTTGGATATGGACGTGCATAATTTAATGGTATTTGGTGATTCATAAATCGTGGTTAGGTAGGTAAGAAACTCCATAAATTGCTTATCACCACATCTGAAAAGCTACCAAACTGAGGTATGGAGTTTGATGCAAACATTTTTAGTATTTAACATAAATTCCATTCCTAGACTAAGCAATTCAGAGGATGATTTATTAGCCAATTTTGCTTCTAAACTATTGCATGTAGAAGGCCTTTCTCCTAATGCATTTTCGATTGAATTGTTGTTCAGGCCATCGATCCCGGATAACATCACCAATTGGAGAGTGTTCAATGATGACCAGCAGATCATCAACTTCCTGCATATGGAAGACACCTTCCAAGGTTCAGTCATTGATGAAGGCACTCATGATGAGAACCTCCGAAACTTCATGGTAATATCAGATCCTAGATCTCCTGAATCGACATCTGATTTGGTAAAATCTATTCCTAGATCTGTTGTAAGACTAGAGAAGTTTTATGACTTGCATGATAATTTTAGAGGGTCAATTAATTGTAAAACGAACAGTTCTTCTTTGATTTATGAGACGGTTAATTTAGGAACAAAGGAAACTCCTCAAAATATCAATCTGGGAATAGGATGCTCCGAGCAAGAACGATATGCTTTTATAAATTTGTTTAAAGAATTTAAAGGTGTTTTTGCCTGGACGTATCATGATTTGAAAACATTTGACCCTAATATCATACAACATGTCATCCCCATGAAACCCCAGACTCAACCTTTTCAGCATAAATTAAGGAAGATGCACCCTAAATTGGAACCCATTGTTAAAAAATAACTGAATACATTACTAATTGCAAATATAATTTTCCCAGTAAGAGACATGTAATGGGTGTATAATCTAGTCCCTGTAAGGAAGAAAAGTTGTGAAATTCGACTTTGTGTTGATTTTGGGAACCTGAATCGAGCATCCGATAAAGGTAACTACCCTATTCCTCCAATGGAACAAATTCTACAACAGGTATCTGGTTCCGAAAGACTATCTCTGCTAGATGGCTTTTTGAGATACAACCAAGTCCTCATGTCTGCCTCAGATCAGCTTAAAACCACCTTTCGCACCCGATGGGGCACTTATGCCTACAAGAAAATGCCTTTTGGACTGATAAACGTCAGTGCCACTTTTCAGAGAGCAATGCACATTGCTTTCTGTGGCCTCATAAACCATTCAGTCGTGGTATATCTTGATGATGTCACCATCTTCTCTAAAAACAAGAAAGATCACTTGTCTCACCTCAGGGTTGTTCTGGAACGATGCCGAAAGTTCGGTATATATATCAACCCTAAGAAATCAGTCTTTGCAGTAGAGCAAGGTAAATTGCTTGGGTTTATAGTGTCTAAGGATGAAATGATTATTGACCCTAAAAGAACCCAAGCTATTGCCAAACTCTCCCCTCCCTCTTCCAAAAAGGCCATGCAGTGCTTTTTGGGCAAGATTAATTTCGTTAGAAGGTTTGTCCCAAGTTTCTCGGAAATGGTAAGACCATTACAAAATTTAATTAAAAATAATGTTCTGTACCGTTGGGGCCCGCAAGAAAGTCAATCTTTTGACTCCATTAGAAAAGCAATAGTAGAAGCTCCTTCCTTGATGAGTCCACATTTTTCTCAGGATTTCACTCTTTACACCTTTGCTTCTGACTAATCTTATACTGCTGTGTTAACACAAAAAAACACTGAAAGCAATGAGATACCCATTGCCTTCATGATTTTATCTTTCAAAGTTGCAGAGCTTAATTACCCA
The DNA here is from genome assembly GCA_009831015.1 of Picea engelmannii. Taxonomy (NCBI): domain Eukaryota; kingdom Viridiplantae; phylum Streptophyta; class Pinopsida; order Pinales; family Pinaceae; genus Picea; species Picea engelmannii. Next base: position 51,197 of record ML811062.1, read on the forward strand.
AAAGTAGATCAACATTCATATGTTGTTTTTAAAGAAGTAAAACACTTCTGGTTGTACCTGCTGAACTCCAGAACCAAGGTTATTGTTCCTTACCCAGCTGTAAGAAACCTCTTAGTGAAAAATGAACTGGGTAAAAAAAGGGCAAATTGGATGACGTCATTACAAGAATATGACCTTGAAATAACCCCTGCACAAATCGTTAGAGGTCAAGGCCTATGTAAACTAGTGGCTGATTTAGTTGAAGGGAAAGAAAGTCAAATTAACACCTTAACTATAAATCAACACAATGACAAACAAATCAGCTGTGCACAAGTTTCTGCCAATTCTTGGTATGAGAATATTAAATTTTATTTGACGCATGGATCCGTTCCTCTCTATATTGATCCTAAAAATAGAAGAGAACTAAGTTTAAAATCAACATCTTTCCAGTTAATAAATGATGTTTTATTTCGAAAGAAATTTGATGTTGTTCTTATGCATTGTTTAGAAAAGGAGGAATCAGAGAAAGTACTATCTGAGCTTCATGCAGGTGAAGCCGGTGGTCACTTTGGCAGAGATACCACTACTCACAAAGTGATAAGAGCTGGGTACTATTGGCCCACATTGTTTAAATATGCCCATGCACTGTGTTGTAAATGCATAATCTGCCAAAAGGCTGCAGGACGGGTGAAAAAGGAAACATTTCCCTTGCAACCTGTTACTATAGATTCTCCATTTCAGCAATGGGGCCTTGACATCATAGGACCAATCAACCCTTATTCTTCATAGAAACACAAGTATATTCTTACAACAATGGATTATTTCACAAGATGGTCCGAGGTTGTACCTTTGAAAGTAGTGAACACAAATCAAGTAGTATCTTACCTAAACTCTCATATCATCGCTCGATTCGATGTTCCTGAATGTCTGGTTTTTGATAACGCCTATTACTTTTCATCCCTTTATATGAACATATTTTCTTTGGAAAAAAATATTAAACTGAAATATTCTACCAGCTACTACCCTCAAGGAAATGGTTTAGCAGAATCAACAAACAAAAATTTAATCAAGATCATTAAGAGGAAGGTTTCAAAAAACCATAAGAACTAGCACAATGCACTATATAATGCACTATGGGCTGATAAGGTGACACCAAAAGCCTATGTTGGTAATTCCCCTTTCTTTCTCGTCTACGTAAGAGAAGCAATTCTCCCTCCACATGTTCTACTTCCTTCTCTGCAATTATCGCAGAAAGTTCAAGAAGAGGAGTGCCCTCCTTTAGAAAGTCAAATTAATGCCTTGTTAAAATTGGAGGAAGTAAAGGCACAAGAAAAACAGAAATTGGATCAGCATCAACAAATTGTGAAAAGATGATTTGATTCAAATTCTTCTTCAGATAGGAATTTTGATGTCGGAGACTTGGCTCTTAAGTGAGACAAAGCTCACAAGGGGAAGGGGGAACACACCAAGTTCCAGAATCTATGGTTGGGACCATTGTAATTTCTGAAAAATTAGGTCCCAACTCTTTTTGTCTGCACAATTTGGAGGGACAACTAGACACTTTCCCAGTGAATGGCCAATCTCTCAAAATACATTTCACCTGATGATTCCAGATCTACCCCTCTATACATATCTTTTGTTTAATTATCTTTTTTGTGTTTTTATTTTGGTTCTTTTCGTTTTTCTTGTTTTTTATTTGTTTCTGAATAAATTAGGTCCGAGTCACCATTTCGTTTATGGAAGGAAAATTAGAAATCTTATCCAAAATCAATAGTCGATGACGTTTCAAAGCACCAGTGCTATAAATGCTAAAACTCAGATCAACAGAAGAAAATTTATGTTCGAAATAGTGTTCCTGGTTTCTTTTTAAAATTATGAGAAGACACGATTATCATTAATAAAACTCTTAACGATGTCCCTGTTTTTAAGGAAAACACCTCAATTATACATTCCTGTCCTCGAGATGGTTTCTTAACAAAAATCTAAGTGTTCAGATCATGATGAAGGTCATCAAATGAGAAAATGAATTCTATGAGATCAAATTCTGTTTCTAAGATCTGAGATTTACAACATCACCCCGTTCTCTTGAACATCATAAAGTTTCTGTAAATTTGTAAATAAATTCCATAGAGTTGAAAGCACTGCAAGGTGTGGGAAGTGTCTGTAAACCCACCGAGATACTGAACATGTCTTCTGGAAGTAGGTAAATGCATGCATGATGCCAAGGCAACTTCACCAATGTACTGAACATGCTTGCTGGCAGCGAAGCAATGTCGGGTTTAAGAAAATTATCAGGTATGTCTTTTTTGGAAATGATAAAAAATAAAGATGTTCTTTATCATGATGGATGACTCTTGGACATGATAGAGGTTTTAGAGTGGGTTAAATGACATCCCTTCCGAGTCTATGGATGCTTGCTAGCAGCAGTGGCCCTATCAATAGTATCGGAGTTGGTTGCCTAAACATCGTCTCCCTCGTAATCAAAACTTGATACCAGCTTGCATTTTGACAGAAACACATCTGACGCTGGACTATGTTATTTTCTGAGTTTTGATCGGAATGCTTGACTTGATGTCAACTATTTCTTAATTTTTCACTCTTTCTGATTCATCCTAACATGAATTTTCTGATGATGTAGAGATAACTACTTCATCCAGTACATCGACATTGTTGGCATCCCCACATGATTTTGATATTTAAAATGATCGAAAGAAATTTCATTTTTCTATAGCTGCCATCACCTCAATTTTGTAAACATTTTTGAGAGTTTTGAAATGATTACTGGATTAACAACTACCCTTATTAATTTCTTATTGTTTTCATTATCATTTTTTGTTTTTGTTTTATGTTTAATTCATGACTGCAATCATGAATTAAACATAAAAATTAACTTGGTGTTATAATTTTTCTTTGTGCCTTAGAAATATCTTTGCTAAAGGTCACCCATATTTAATTGAAATCCAAATCTAATGGTTGAATCATCTATTCTTGATGTTATAGTTTTAATATGGTTTTATAGTTTATTCTCGATTTGTGAAGAGCCTTTGATATTTTTGATAGTCCTCTCACGAATTCAATGGTCATACCAACAGTCGTACAAATGAATGTAGACCTGATGTACTCACGTCCTCACCTCACCTTGCCGTCTTAACATATTAATGAGCTATTCATTTCCTCCATAGGGTTTTGATACTCTGTAGTTATGGGACTCATCACAAGAGATGGTAGAGGATTACAATGAACCGTCTGGTTTTCACTCCCACTATCTAAGTGATGGTAACATACATGCTATGTTATTTTCGTGTCTCCACTCTCCATTCAGACTGGCTTTTGCTGCTCGCACGACTAGAAAGTAAGACTATTTCAACTAATCCCTGTCGCATCCTGGTTATAGTTTTCATGGCGCATGTCATTCACTTGGAGTCGAACGGATGCCAGGCCTTACTTTCTCACGATGATGTGATTGAGGACCTAAAAAGTCATGGCTGGGAAATATTCCTTAAGAAATTTGAGGGTTATAATCTTCATGTGGCAAAAGCTTTCGTGTAAACCTTTGATGGTTGCAGGGCTAAAATCAGAGACACACAGTTAGAATTAACCAAGGAGCTCGTAAGCAAAGCAATAGGTCTTCCATCATAGGGTGAAAGGTGGTTCAAAAACACCCAAATTGAAGAAGTCTCATGGAGTCTTTTTATGACATCTTGAAAGATAAACTATTGTGTAAAACATAGTCCTATATCCCTGGTAAAACCTAGATAACATAGCTTGTTGTTAATCCCGAAACAATTCGTTACATGCGAGGGTAGATACGGATTGGTTTTTCTCTACCATATCCATTTACTCATGAATTTCATAGGTTTCAATTTAAATGTGCCCTTTTACTTGTTGAGAAGTCTCTATAAGATGTCGAAAAGATACAAGTGACAGAGTGTCGATTCGAGCCTGTTCCATCATGGGTTGGTTAAAATCTTATTGATGCATAATTTGTCAACCATAGGTGACAATTGGGAGGTCTTCTTAATAAGGAATGGTTCTAGGATGATCCTACAACAAACCCTATTTTGACAGTAAACCCTAACTTAGACAAGCGAATGGTTAAAGACCAGTTCGGTAATTCAACGAGTGGACCAGATTTTACCAACATAAACCCTATAAACGAAGGGATGCTGAGTAAGTCTTCACCTGCAAGATTTCTTGAGAAAGAGACTATTGAATTGAAGGTAATTGACCCTCTTGTGTCTGTGATTGATGCTAGCCTGAATGTTATGATTAAGTTGGATGTCAAGAAACCTTGCAAAGGAACAAAACAACAATGCACAGATTTATGGTTTAAAAGCAAGAAGGCAGTTCACCTAATTTCAAGGAAATTAAGGAACCAAAACAATACTCATCTGAGATCGATCGATCTGATTGGTATCGATGAGATTTCATATCTTGAAATAAAGGATTTTCTAGTTCGGGAAGATCTAGAATTGCAGGGTTCCAGGAGGGAAATCACTGTTCCTACTGGGCCTTATGATTTCGTGACAAAGTTTCCACCATGCCTTAAAGACAAAGAAGGGTTCTATGGTATTAGGAAAGATCTGAAGCAAAAAGAGGATAAGATTGATGCACCTCTGGTCGACTGTGTCCTTCATCGACCTAACACCTCCCTTGTTCACTGTGATGACTGTTTCAATTGGGTTGAGCGTTATTATGTTGATGCTCCTCTCTTACAGGACCAAATTAAAACTCTTACTGCTCAGAATGTGTTGTTAAAGCAAGAAAATTTTGATCTCAAGGCGAATGTAGAGAGGAAGACTAAACGTATCAAGACATCGGGAAACATAGTCGTCAAGAATTAGACTAGTGTCAATGCAATAATAAACTCTGATCTCTCTGACCCCTCTTTAGTTTACTTTTAATGGTAAACAATTTTATTTTCCTTTTAGTTTATTTATGTTATCTAATTCAGAATAAGTAGATTTGTAGTTTTGATTTCATTTACTAAAATTAAGACTGGCTACAGAATCTTTGATTATGTAGCCAAGTCTCTTTTAAATAAAAATTTAGTTATTAGTAATTGTTTGTTCTAGTTTATCGAATTGTTTTTTCTTTTCTCAGGAAATGGGAGATTTTGTTGCTGATGATTTGGAGTAAATATTTTCAATTATAATGATTAGTAGTTTATTTTTCCTTATGTTTTAGAAAAACTTTGATTTATTTTTTGATAAACCAACTCTGTTATAAGTGGTTTCCAATCCATTTTTTTTGTAATATTGCTTGATTTTGGGAGATCTATCTCTATCCTGTGAGATATGAGTATGTGATCTTAGGTTACTTTAAATACTGTTCACTTTGTTAGTGAAAGACATCTTTTCCTTGAACAGATCATGGACATGTAATTCTCATAACTATATGGACAAGTGGTTCACATTTCGGCTTTAGACCAGTGTCATATTGTTCCATTTATGTTTTGCCTTTTATATTATGAGATATTGATATGTTATGCAGCTTTAGTCTCATTAGCATGCTATGTTTCATGTTATTCAGTGCTTCAAAATTTTGCCTATAACTTGCTTTTTCATATATTATATATGTGATCATTATTTCAGCTTTAATATCATGATTTATGCTTGATGTTTAGTTGATGTATCCAATGAATGTTTCACATTGAAGTTTCTTTTACTGTAATCATTCATAATCACAAGGTCACTGGATCTACATTTTTTACTCTATTCCTAAATCCTAGCTGGAAATAAACACCTTGAGTTTATTCGGGAGACATTAGTAAAAGCCTGTCGCAGATTTCTCTCACAAGTGAGATAGCTGGAGGTTTGGATCGCACAGAGACATAGACATAGTATGAAACTAGTCCTAGGTTAGCTTTATTCACATTTCTTTTCTATTATTAGTTTATTTATCAGCGAAACAAGACAATTTAAATTGGTTGTGACCATTACTCTATCCTTGTTTCAAATCATGTTTTATTAGTATCTTTTTAAGTTCTTAGATATTAGATTATAAAACAGAAAATAAAAATATGTTCTTTCTTTATCTACTTTCGAAAACAATTACTAAACATTGATTTCGCAAGGCATTCACCAAAAATTTGCAATTTGTAAATACTTTGTTTATAGTCACACATTTATATTTATGAGAATACTTGTAAATAACTAGATTAAAGTATATATTATTATAGTTTTAGCTTTAGAGTAGTTTATTTATTTTCTTTATTTTAGGACCCTAGTTGGCTAACAGAGCCATTAAACTCGTCAGAATAGATCGCACCAAATGACTTGGGTTAATTAGACAACCCCAGTCCAAATCTATTCTCCCAGTTAATGGTGTGTCATATATTCCACTCAACAGGTACCCATCAGTTGGATTATGGATCCAATTTCCCCTTTGATTGTGGACGGATCGTCACCCAAGCATCAATGGTGAACTATTTCTATGCTGACTCAAGCTAAGTATTATCTCATTTTGTTTATTATTTATTTCCATTAAATTACTTAGAACAATGTACTGAACCTATCATTTTTCTCCTTTGCAAATTTATACAAATCGGCGGGAGCGAATCAAGGAAATCTCTCTCGCTCAGAAAGGTATTCGAGTTCTGATCTTGGTGCTCAATCATAATTTCTTAGATTATGTCTGCCAATGGTAAATGAGTCCTTACCCTATGGTACTCCACTGTAATAGATTTTGAACCATGGTTTCATGGATATACAGGTTATTTGTAATTTACTTGCAATTGAATATACAGGTTGGTGAAACCATTTGAGAAAGATTCAATTATTCTAATAGCTAATGTAGCATGTATTTGTAGACTATTTAAAACTTACTGCTTTGCGGTTATAGACATGAAGAGATATGTAATATAAATGTTGACTGCTATACCTTCTATTTGTTCTTTATGGCACTTGTACAGTTTGAATCGAATTTCCATATACATACATGCAAATCCGTGGTCAATGGGTAATTTATCTCTGTATATATATACACACACACACACACACGAATATAATCCTATATAACTGTAGAATTCCTGCAGAAACCCCGATAGATCTAGAATTCTAGTTAAATTGAACACAAACAATTTGTTGATATTCAAGAGATGAGAGAAAGTTTTTGCTCCATAAATCAAGGAATTATATTAATAAAAAATTAATATACATGAGAAACCGTCCTCAAAAAGAAGAGAGGAGGTGAATATATAGAATTTTCAACATAGAAATTCTAGTAAAAAAAGCTAGAAATAGCTAAAATAGGTGTCATAAGCTAAGGGAGACCACATAGTTCGACCTAGACCACTAAAGATACATGTCAC